>NTHP01000004.1:2849460-2871879 GCA_003416845.1 Oplegnathus fasciatus | reverse complement strand
GTGTGTGTGTGTGTGTGTGTCTGTGTGTGTGTGTAACATGTCAAAATATGCCTCCCTGTCCTGTGATTAATCCATTCAACCACCAAGACTTACTCCCACCACGGACTTTATCGCTCTTTATACTACGTCACCTGTCTTCCTAAAGCAGAAACGCCTGAAGTGAATGGGGGGGAAGTGGAACTACTAATGAAATGCAGCCAGTGTTTAAGTTTTTTGTGGAGCCGGGGGCAGGGGTGACAGAGCCGAGTGCAAATAGCCAAATAGCTGCAGCGTGACTATTCGTACCCGGGTGCAAATAGATACTGGAAAAACATTGGAAAAACATTGGAAAAACATTGGAAAAAACTAAACTAAACAAAACAAAAAAGGGGGGGGCATATTTGCAAGTCGCACTGTTGCTCCTAGTTATAAATTTAGTATAAGTATAAGTATGATAAGTATGAAGTTTAGTGTCTCGTTACGGCAGTTGGTCAGCGGTCCTGTCACTTAGAGGTTCATACAGCCAAAGGTTGTGAAATGGTCGCCAAATGNAAATGCAACTAAATGGTCGCGGTCTGGAGCCCTGTGTATTAGTGCCATTTTGTTCAAACCAAAAGAAAGATTAAAAAACGAGTCAACCACATCTTGCGTCAAACCCAGATGTGCTCTTGTAGCACTTAAAGCACTTACAGATTTTGAAAACCTCTTTCTGCAGGCATACCTTCTGAAGAACGATGAGAACAAAGCTCTAAAGCCTGCTGCGCTGCAGGAAGAGCTCAACAACATGCTGAAGTTTAACCCAGATTTTGCCGAAGCGGTGAGGTTCATCCACTTCACTTTCCCCTTTATATTCTAGTCTACCAGAGGAGAGTCCGGGGGGGGCATCTTCTTCATCAGCTCTGTGTTTTTTTTATTCTCTCCTCAGCATTACCTAAACTACCTGAACAGCATGCGGGTCCAGGACATCTTCCTCTCCGCCCACAGTCTCCTACATTACTTTGACCGCCTCATCTTGTCTGGAAATGAGGGAAAGAGCAACGGGGATGAGGGCTACGGCCGAAGTCTCCGCTACGCTGCTCTCAACTTAGCAAGCCTGCACTGTCGCTTCGGCCACTAGTGAGTGCAAGAGCTGGTGGAGTCTGAGTAGATGGACAAGTTTCAATATAAAGAGTATCTGTATATAACTTTTCTTTTCCCACAGTCAGCAGGCTGATCTGGCTCTACAGGAGGCTATCCGCATTGCCCAGGAGTCCAATGATCATGTGTGCTTGCAGCACTGTCTGGTAAAATACTTTTTTTCTACTGTTATTATTTGACTTTATGTCACTGTTGTACCATGAGTGATTCTTCATGATGTCTGAATTTAATGTGAGTGTGGCTTCATTTATTCCCCCCTGTCTTTGTGTCCTACATCAGAGTTGGCTCTACACACTGGAACAGATGAGGGGATCTGACAGCACTGTGTTAACTGAGGATTCAGTGAAAATGGCTGCCCATTTCTGCCTGCCAGTGAGTACAACATGAGCTCTTGAATAGAAAAGCCTATAGTGGCCGGAGCTGGTCATTATTTTTTAATTGCTTTGGCTCACTTTTCACAACGGTTTCAAACAAAATGAAAACGTTTGGATCAAATGAGGTAATCCATTGCACCATGATTTTACCAGAGCATCACAACATTGTGTATGTTCATCACTGAATTTTAACATTGTTGCAAATGGTCATCACTAAATAATGCTGTCAAAGTGTAACACATTTCCACAAGTCTGCAGTGGCCAATTCCTTAAAGGTATAACAAGTAGGATTTTCCTAAAAAACGATGTATAGACTCATACAAAAATAATCCCTCTCAATCATCACTTATGACCCACTAGAAGTGTGTGGCGGTGTCTGTATCTGCAGAGACCCTGCCCTCTGCCTGGAATTTCTTATTTTGCTGTGTTGGGGACGTTTCTGGCGTCAGCCTTTGGGCAGTGGGTGTGTAGCCCACCAAACAATAAGAGCGAAGGTTTGTGAGGGGCGGGACTCTATAAAAACGTAGCGACCAGTTACCAGAGAAGCGTGCACCTTTAATATTATACAAATAGTAAAAAGAAAAACGGTTAAATTAGAAGTAGAGATCAGTATTTGAAATGATGTGGAGTAAGAATGACTTTTTAAAACTTTCATTTTATTTATTGAATGTAATCTAAAATACAGTGAGCTACAGTAATACTGTGATGCCTGGAAGTATATAACATTAAATCTCAGTTTACACCACTGTAATCAACTGTCATCTCAACGTTTTGACAACAATGAAAAGAAAATAAGTTGCATTTCTTTACCCTTTTTTTATTCAGCAATTATGTCACCTGGGTAATCATAGAATAAGCAGAAATGCTTGAAAATACCTGTTGCATTGATTCAGTGAACTGTACGCTTGGTAATAAGCGTTAAACTTGTGCTAATATGAGGTGGCTGCATTCTGAGGCCTGAGCTTGTGATTTAGTGTTTTGAAAAAACAGCATTTTTTGTTTAAAGGTGAGAATTTAACAATTCAGTAAGTCAATTTGGCTCTTTGCATTAGGAGTTTTGCACATTGAAACTCTGTTGTGAAAACTTGGCCAAAGCAATCATGAGATACTGTATGTACAGCTGTCACATGGTGGGTATTAGATAAACATGTTGTTGGTTGTCTGCAGCACTTTAGCTCCTCTCAGTATAAATTATGGCTTTTGTTTATTAGTTGTGTCCTAAATAGTTTTTCTTTCAGTCAGTACTCCTTCAACAGGAATACATCGACAAGAATGCAAATTAAAACACGGCTTGCCACACAATCATAAAAACTACATAGAATGCATCATTCACCAGTAATTTATTTAGTGAAACCCGATCTTTGCGTATTTTATCTTTGATATGTGTTATCCACCACACTGACTGATAATCCTCTCTGCTGTAGTACTTGGCATCGCTGGGCATTCAGTCTTTGGTCCAGCAGGGGGCGACACAGGGTAAGACGGCCCACAAACTCATGGATGCACTGAAGGACACAGACATCCTGCACTGGAAGCACAGTCTGTCGGAGCTGATCGAGATCAGCCTGGCTCAGACTACGTCCATATGGAGGATGTACGGCAAGAGGTCAGGCTCTTCAACTTGCCACAGTTGTCAGTTCTGTTCACTGTTGCCGGCAGTGGACTGCATGCTGGCACACAACCTTCTCTCCACTCACATTAAATCAACTCTCTGAAACGAGGACGAAATGTCTCGTGTTTTTATGCATGGCTGAACATTTCGGACATCTAATCTACAAGACAAACTTGGAGGATAAATCTGAAAACCGCAAGTTTAGATGTGAAAATACATGACTCAGAAGTTTGTGCATGACCAGTACTTTTAATGTGGCCTCCTGTGTCTCGTGCAGCACCATGGCTCTGCAGCAGGCCCAGCTGCTTCTCAACATGAGCAGTCTGGAGCCAGTCAACTTTGGGGTCCAGCAAAACAACACGGAGGCGTTCGCTGTGGCTCTCTGCCACCTGGCCGAGCTGCACGCTGAGCAGGTAACACATTTCATTTGATCTCATCTGTCTGCTTTCTGCCCCGCTGTTGCATATCCATTAGTCAGTAGGCCCAGCATTGTGGGAAGTTAATAAACATTGATCAGGTCTTCTTTTCCAGCTCCTTGGCAGAGTTCAACACTTAACTCTTTGTACATGTTCTTCCGTTGCAGGGCCTGTACAGTGCAGTTTCAGAGATTCTCCAGCATCTGAAAGAACAGTTTCCTCCTCACTCACAGCATGCCAAGGTGCCTTCTCTCCACCATACTGCATTATTCAGTGCTGCCCTACAAAGACAAAGGCAGAGAGCAGTAACTGCAGAAAAAGTGAAGCTGAAAAACAAGAGTTTAAAGTTTTCAGGCTGGCCAGCTAGCTCTATAACCGATAAAAAGGTTGTAAAGCCTGAATTTTATGCCTTTTTAGGCTGATTGTTTTTAACCCAAAAAAGGACGCATTGCCACAGGACCTACATAGTACAACTAAAAATTTCAGATGCTGCATTCTGCCTTTAGATGATGTTTGCCGAAGGCAGGAGGAAATGCAGGATCGACCAAAAAACTTATTTTGAACTAGTTAGTTTACAGTCCATAGTTCATAGGGATTAAATGTATCTCTGTTTTGCTTGGTGTCTGCCTGTCAGTCTACTATTAATATTAAAATCAATATAATGAATTCATTTACAAATTTAGTACATTTAAATGTGTGATTTAAAGGTAGCTAAACCTCACTAAATCGTTAAATTCCACTCTAAAAGCTGAGATGGCTGCTACTCTGCTAAGCTAACGTAGTTAACAGGAGTTTAGTTTTGTTTCATCATTATTGGATTTAGCTACAACCTTGCTGAGTCATATTGAATAACAAACTAAATTACAAAGTCAGTTTATCAAAAAAGATGATTTTTTACACATAACAGCAGAGAAATATCGAGTATGTTTAGTTTTAGCTGGGTCTAGCTGTGGCTAGTGCACCACTCAGCTTCCACTTGATAAAGCTCTTTTACTGTAGCTAATAGTTTGCTACCTCTCTGTTGCAGACGGTGCAGTAAGTGCGATGGCACTTTCCTAATTACCAGCACAGAGAGCAGCTACTGCTTGGTTTTGTAGTTACTACATTTCACATGCTGTTTTCACATAAATTACAGATTTCTATGGCATAATAATTTTCGTGTGGTCAGAAAGTCAGATTCTGGTCTTTAGTCAATTTTGACCAAAGATGTAGTTTTTGCCTTTTGGCTTTTTAGCGCAGAGGGGGAGACTTACTTGCTTTATTCTCTGATCCGTGATATAACGTAGCATAATTCATGAGAAGAAATGTAAAAAATAATGTTTTTTCTTTGTTTACCTAATTCTCCAATTCAGCTCTGGATGCTGTGTGATCTGAAAATCCAGTTTGAGAGACATATGAACGAAGGGAAATACCATTTGGCAGAGCCACTAGTCACCGCGATCTCTGCCTTAAACAAAACAGAAGGTCTCTACAGGTATTGCCAAGGCACAAATCTTCAGTTCTAATCTTAACAATGGCTGTCTCGTACATGTGTAATTTGTGTCAGAGCTTTAATAGTGCGTTTTCTGACAGGAAAGCTCAAGTTCTGAAGGCTCTCAACCGGAGCACTGAGGCGTACAGCATCTTACAGCGGCTGCAGGTGCACTGTGAGAAGACTAAATGTACAGAGGTGGTCATCAGGTAGACTTCTGTTATTTCTCGATATTTTCTGATACCAAGATTAACTGTTTCCTGTGAGTGTGGAGGAGAGTGAACTCACCTAAACTTAGTCTACCTTTGTTTTTTATTTGTGGAATTGAACTGACTCACTTTTTAAGTGCTACCATAAATATTTCATGTATGACATTTCACATTATGCATCATCTTTTGAGGCACCAACTGTTGTATTATAAAATGACAAAGAAACAAACATGAGTGCTTTTCCAAAAATATATTTCAAAACACAGATGCTTTTTCGGGGATCAGACTGAGCCACATTTCTTCTCGTGTATATAACTGTCTGTTATATGTCTCATACAGAGTTATGCTCTCCACCGCTGAGCTCCACTGGGAGTCGTCTGGCTTCTCCACAGCTCTTCCTCTCCTCCTGCAGGCCTTGGCTCTGGCTAGACAGCACCACCTACAGTCCCTGGCCTCAGAGACCATCCTTCACCTGGCCTTCACTCAGGTCGGCCACGACAGGAGAACAGACTTCACTGTTACAGCTCCCATATATGCAAATCACCAAAGCCGTATTTTGCATAATGGCTCATATATGACGTATACAGCACGCATGGTTTATTTATTGTCTTTGTTTCTTCTCCTTTCCGCAGCTGATGTTGGGGGTTCCTGAGCAGGCTCTGAGTGTTCTGCATGAAGCCATTGAGCCCGTTCTGGCTCACGGAGCAGTCATGGACAAAGGCCGTGCCCTGCTGCTAACAGCCCGCTGTCAGATGGCGGTGGCTGGGTTCAGGCCAAACAGACAAGGGCAAGCAGGTAATAGCCTCGGGCCCCCCTGCCGAATACTGATCCCTATCTCGTAGTGTCGTGTGGCTGTACAACCGCTATTTACACACTGCTGCTTACTGTCTCCCTGCAGATTTGCGTTTGGCGGTTATGGCTGTTGACACGCTAAATGAGGCCGCAGCCTATTTCTCCAAGCTGAACTGTAAGGAGCGGCTGCGGGACGTCCACTACCTGCAGGCTCAGCTCCACCGTTCTCTGGGACAAACCTCGCAGTGCAACAAAAGTGCCATGCTCTTCCGGCTGCTGGACCAGGAGCTGCAGTCACCAGCACCACCGGTCTCCATGCGGCTCTAACTGCCCCCTGTCAAACAACAAACTGGACTTATTTTGGCTTGTGAAAAGGGCACAACACATCCAATAAACTGCTGAGTTGAGTCACGGCTGCTCGCCACTAGATGGTGGTGAAGATCTGCCGTGCTCTTTTAGCCCTAAAGCATTTCATTTAAACATATTTAGGCAATCCTGCAACTCTTTAAACACAGTGCTTGGATAATAATTAGAGAGGTCAATGTCTGTAGTCATGAATAAGGCTGTTTCCAGTAGAGCAACAATAGGTCAGTTGTCTCTTCCTTCGTGGTCGGGTACAGATTTGAATGATGGCCTGAGGATCTACATGTGGTTTAAGAGCTTCCACGACAGCAACGGTCCAGGTTTGTCAGACACACACAACATGCCAGCCGACAGTGTGGTAGAAACGTCGAAAGTTTATCAGGGAGCTGTCACGGCCGCGCCGATTTACCCACCGCTTCTTGATGAATGAGGGTAATATCACAGTTAGCTACAAGATGAATGTGTTTCAGTGGCCTGGGTGATTCATATTTCGCCAGAAGAATACTGATGAAGCTGGAATCCGGAGGAGGAAATCGTGATCACATTTATAATGTAATAGACCCGCGATGACATAACACCAGATACTGTGTCTGTATTCCACTTACGTCTGACACGATTTGTGAGAACACGTTTGGCTGATAACATTACATTTAGGTGTCCTGGTGGGTCTGTAATCCATTACTTACTGCACTTCCTTCAAGAAAATAAACAACTTGTTTCATCTCACTTAGTTTTCATTTAATCTGACACAAATATAGGAATAATTGTGAGGGGAATATATCTTTAGCCGGAATATCTCTGTGGTACAATTTGGTTATAGATTCAGTAGTATTTAAAGTTACTCTTTGTCCGTATCTTGATATTTCAGGTTGTTATTGTTTTGTCTTCATGCACAAGCGTCTAAGGTGAGGTGTCTGATTGGAGCCCTCAGGGGCTGTTGGCAGGACATTTCTCTCTCTCATTTACCATCTGTGCCAGCCCCCTGAAAGTTCCTGTTAACCGAGTTCTTGTTATTTTACAGCATAAACTAATAGACTGCAGTGGTGCATAGTAAAAGCAGGTTCTATGTAAATATGACGCAGAGTTATGTGATACACCCTGCTGTCACAAGTGAAGTCTTTTGACTGTTGCTTGTTGTGATGTGGCACGGGGCCACATGGTTCCTGTATTTACATGTTTGTCTTGATTACGACTAACAGTCGGTAGAGTATGTGAGCCACTTCACAGGTTTCGTTTAGGATTAACTAATGCTCTTCAAACAATATAAAAGGAGTATGTGTGTGTGTGTTAACATAGTTCTGAGTCGAGCGTCTGCCGCTCAGTTTGTGCTTTTACCCAAAGAGTCTTAATGTTGCCCGTTTGATTTGCTGCAGCAGGATTCAAACTACAAATTGTCATCTAGCAGAAAGCTTTCTATTTGAATTTGATGCTGCCAGTTACGAAGTGCTTTTAATGCCGCAGAGCAATTTACATGAATTGAGAAAATTCTACCATTAAAGCTGTTAAAGCTCTTTCAAATTTGATCAAATGAAAAAAAGCAGCTAAAAAGATTTTTTTTAAGCTCAGAAAAGTTATGAATGACAAAAAGATGACATTTTTTAAGATTGAGGTTTTTACCCAAAGGCAAAGAAACATTTTCAGTATTGCTGGTACTTGGTTTTTCATTTGCCCAAAGAGCACACATGAGTGGAGATATTTACTGAATACTGATTGAAACTCACTGGACAGTGAAAGTAAAACAGGGACCGTCTCTTCAGGGGTCCTGACTCCTGCACAGGTTTTGTTTACCTCCTTTGACCATAATTGAACCTTAGTCCTAAAAAATCTTTGTTCACTGTGTGTGTTTTAGTGCTGAAACAGTGAGTTGTTTAACAGGTTAGTAGATCAACAAAACTAATCAACAACAAATGTTATAACTGATGAATCAAGCAAAAATCCCAAACATCCACTGTTGCTGCTTCTCTGTTTTTAGCTGTGCACCAGCGGGGCTTTAGTGACAGCTGTCTTGGTCAGTCGGTCCACCACTTTGGTCCAAACTCTAATAAGCTATAGATTCATATATTACCGTTTCCTTGGGTTTTGGACAGCTAGTTAAACAAAACAAGCAATTGAAACACATCACCTTGGGCTTGGGGAAATTTTGATGGGCTTTTTTTTTTATTTATAGACTAAACGATTAATTATTAAAATGAATTGTTGGTACCAGCACTGAAGCTTTGGGTCATTCTGATACTGTATGTGCCCTGGATTACATTTACAATACACGAGGTTCAGTATTAACACTGAAAAACAAAATCTGACTAGCCCCAAACTAAAAGAGAAGAGAAGATATTACATGGTGATTTTGTGCCTAATATTCCAGTACAGAAACAGCACAGAAATACCCAGAGGGTCCATATGGTAAAATATAACCTCTTTGTTCAAAATGTTTAATAACAAGCATGGCAACAAACATGGCATAAGAACAATGCATGTTTAGAAAAATATATCTGCAAATGTATTTTTCAGAATACACTATACATTCACTTAACCTCTACTCGATATTAAACATTTACAATTCAAAAGTAATAGTTTCAATATAGAGTCACGGTAGAAAACAACACGGTCAGTTTCCTCTAAATAATGTTCGAGTCAGGATCGACTTCCATCAGGAGAAAGATGTAGGTAGACCTTTTGCTAAAACAGGCAAACAACCTGAGGTGTCCTTAGTTTTAATTGGTATACCTGCTTGCAGGTCTAGTTTTCAATTGATGGTTTTTCACCATTTTGACATGAAAACAAACCTCCCCTTTTCAGACAAATTGTCCAATTATTCACAATAGTTTTTTCCTTAGACGATAAAAGAAATGAAATTACTACATGGACAACCTACAACCACTCAGAGTCTTACCTAAAACATAGTGATGAAACCTAAGAACATTTCTTATTATGACATGATCATTTGCCTAATTATTGGTACTTACTTGGTTGTTTTTAATATGTTGGATACTGTGTCATACATAAAATAGGTTTATCATATAAAGCAGATGTGTTGGGCTTCTCCAAAACATCACCTTCCTGACCAGTATCCAGTAGTGATGATACAGGAGTCAAACTAGGTACAACCTCTCATTTTACTTCAGAACTCAAAAATAATGCCAAAACAATGAGTAATCTGGAATAATTGAGTTTGAGTAAAAGAGGTTTTGGAATGGAGTCATTTTCCATGTGTGAGTAAAAGAAATTCATGTCAGAGAAGGAGTGGTGGCTGTGTCTCCATAGCTTAAACACTGCTTGAGTCTTCAGTGCAGACACCTTTGTGTTGTGGCTCTGTCCGAGTGTCTTTGAGGAGATTGTCCAGACTGAGAGCAGCAGAGCAGGACCTGAAGTCAAGGTCAGTATCCTGCTGGATAGCCTCCTTTCCTGGGGTCGGACTCCGCGCAGAGCCGCTCTCCCTGCCGCACCACCGCTTGGACCACGGAGTCTGGAGTCGGCAGCAGCTGTGTTACGTGGTTCTTCTGGACCAGACCCTCCAGGACACTCTGCCATGGTATCATCATTACACAAACACAAACATATAGAGTCTTGTGTAGGAGGTTATGGTGTTACTGGTCTTTGATAGGCCAGTGAAGGTAACACACTTATTAAAGGAACATATTTTTGGTTTTGCATCCCTCAGTCCATTAATTATGCATCGTGTAACATTAACATTTCCGATTATTGTTTTCGCATTGGATGCCACTACTGTGTGGAGTTATTTCCTACCTTTCTGGCAGCCATGAAAACCAACTTACATGAATCTGAAACTTGGACGAGATGTGTAATCTATCAAAGAAAACACTTGGTCACCTTTTATTTATTATTCTTGCCAATTGTTCTTAGTCATGCTAGCAGCATTCTCCCTCTAGCACCACCATGAGGTGGAATATCTCAACAACTATTGGATGGTTTCCCATGAAATTTGGTACAGACATAAAGACATGTCCAGATGAATTGTAATAATTTTGGTGATCCCTTCACTTTTCATCTTGCCCCATCATTAGGTCAAAATTCAAACTTCTCAAATACTTTTGTTTGTGACCAAAGACCTGCAAAAAAATCACATTCCCATCAGCCTCAGCTGTACTTTGTGTTTAGTGCTAATTAGCAAATGTTAGCATGCTAACTTTACACTCTAAAATAAGGAGGTGAACATGGTAAACATTATACCAGCTTAGCATAAGCATGTTAACATACTGACATTAGCGTTTAGCTCAAACCGCCCTAAATATAGCTTCATAGAGATGCTAACATGACTGTAGACATTTTATTTATTATTCAAAATTACATTATCATCCTGTGATAATGGAGATAAGAGCTGCGGTTGTTTTTAAAAGTTCTTTGTTGGTGCTTGATGCAATCTCAGAGACTAAAGGCAAATAAATACCTATTAACTGAATTTATTATTATCCCAAGTTTCAGGTCTTTGCAAGCTGATTTTCATACTGACATGAATTGAAATTAATGGTCGCCTGTACGATAGGAAATCAATCAAAGAACACATGGTATGCTTCGTAAGATACTGTGCGTTATAAGTGAGTAATGCCTTTTTAATCAGCAACATCAGAAACTGTTAGGCGATATCTTGTTGATATTCTGATGTTCCAGATGCTGTTTTGCATCATGAGTCTCCGTGTGTGACCCACCTTTTCAAAGCCCTGCTCCACTACTGTCATATTTGGGTTGAGCTGATTGTGAACTCGCGGCTCCATCACAGCTTTCTTTAGGTCATAGTTGAAGAACAAGGAGTTCAGGATGACCTGGTTCAGCCAGAAAATAAGGAAAGACTTTAAGCCTCAAATAACTGACTGTGTGTGTCTGCAGGACGGAGACGCATGTGAATGAATCAGACTTACTAAGGCAGTGGCTGTGGTGATTTTTGTGCCCCCGGACGCTCCTACAACCATTTTCACTCTGTTTTCTTTGTCAAAGATGATTGTGGGACACATGGAAGACAGCGGCCTCTTGCCTGCAAAAGATAAACAGAATGTGGCTACGACTGCTTAATGGATAAATGTTTACTTTTTACCTTGTGGTTTAATGGTCCCCATGCAGCAGCAGCTAAAAACAACCACATTAATTTGACACTTATTTAAAATGACTGTAAACAAACCAAAGAAAGCAGTGAGCCACAGCGTGAGATTGGAAATGAGCTTATTGCTTTAAAATGGAGTAGGATGCTGCTGTTTGTGAGCTAAAAAGCTATCAGGGTTCCTGACAATGACAAATGCAGGAACAAGTGAAAGGCTGGTGAAAATGTCACCTCTCCATTGTCCTGTAACATCCTCTTTGTGATAGTGGAAACAAGAGGCTTAATTTAGAAAAACACGGCTATCCATCAATACCGACGTGTGTCCAACAGTCATAACCTAAACTGGGGATCTGGGGTGATACAAGCGTGATAACTCAGTCCAGCCACACCTGGTTGAATGAAATTGTTCGGTGAAGGAGGGATTCCAAACCCGTTGGTCATGTGCGGAGAGCTGAAGTCATCCATTTCATCGTTGAAAATGATTCCAGTCGATCGAGACATGACTTTGGAACCAAAGCTGGGGAAATAAAACAGCTTTTTAATGAGTGATTAACACAAAGTGACAGATAATAAACAGCAAAACTCTCTGACAGGCAGGTTCAGGAAATCACGTTTTATTCTGAAGGAAAGACTATTTTTCACATTTTCTAAAAGCTTCTTACTATAGATTAATGGTGCTGGTGGCCGCCACAGCGCTTCCATCCTCAGCTATGACCGACAGGTGAGCCGTGCCATGGTTGTCAGGGACAAAATAGTCTGGCTCGTAGTAGCTGTCTGGGTGGGTGGTGTCGTCTGTAATTTTACTTCTTATGCCATCCGCAAAGTAGTCTGAGGTCATGTTTTGGATGAGCTGAGGAGAGCAAAACAAGTCAGTCATAGAGCAGAAGTTCCTGACAGTTTGTCATGAATATCATAAATGGTAAACAATAGCAGAGCACTTGTTGGCCTTTGTAACAATACAGAAAACACTACCAGTTTTTGTTTTAAATCAGAGCTGAATAAATGCACATGCTGCCCTTGAGCAAGGCATTTCACACCCAAACTTCCCCTATAGAACTGCACAGTGGCTGGCAGGAGGCAACTGTGATCGTACTGAGTACAGTGAAGCTGGAAAAGCTCCAAAATAAAGGTCTGAAGGATATTAATAATAACATGAAGGCTTACATCGGTAATATTGAGATAACGTGGGTCCCCGAGTCTGCTCCTCTTGGCATAAGCAAAACGAAAAGCCTCTACGATGCGATGGTACGTCAGAGTCTTTTTCTCTGATGTAGAGACACTCGTGTCTGTGAAGTTGTACCCTGCAAAATAGCCACAGGAAAAACATGTCTGGAGTAAATGAAGAATCGCATTTTCTTGGCCTAATCAGGTAATGAGTCTTCTCCATCATTGTGCTAAAAGCCCATTTCAGCCAGTGGCAGGTCATTAAATTGTAAACTCTCAATTCAAATAACAACATGAAGCCTCCCAGCAATATGAATAAGGCACCATGTTCCTCCAGATTCATATGTGAACACATTAAATCGTATTCCTCATTTGAAATTAATGATGCCACTTTTTATTTAAAGCATGACAAAAGATTCTTTGCCTGAACAGATGGGGTGTTGATGGTGAATTAAATTTGGCAAGCAGAACTGAGTCGCAGCTCTGTTTTCTGCTTCCAAAACAGGCGGAGAAACATTCCCGGGACGACCTGGGGAAACCTGACATCCTTTCTTTTGCATGGCTGCACAAGCACTTGGCTAGGCTGCTCACCATCCACTATGTTGAGAATGAGTGCCAGCACAGGGCCACTGGAGGGGGCGTCTGGGACATGCATGGTGTATTCCCCAACGTTCAGGCTCAGAGGGTTCTCATTCAGCACAGGCTGGTACTCCAACAAATCATCCAGGGTGATAATGCCACCTGGAACGAGCACAGAGGTGTCAGAGTGAATTTAAAATGAGGAACAATTTTTTTTATTGCCGATAATTGTGGTATTTCCATAAAATCTTAGTTTCAGTTCCAAGTGTATTCATTATTTATTCCTTCTTATATCTCTGAAGATAACAATGAACAAGAAAACTACACAAGACCTGCTGCCTGGATGTCCTCAACGATGCTCTGTGCCATTGACCCGTTATAAAACACATCAGGCCCCTCTTCTGCTATTCTTTGGTAAGTTTCGGCCAGCTTTGGAAATCTAACAATATCATTTTCCTTCAGGATGTTTCTTCGAGAATCACAAAACACCTCACTGGAAGATGATATGAAAAGAAAAGAAGAAAACCAGTTAAATTGTAGAAGTGTTTAAGTCTGTGGAAGATTAAAGCCACTACTGTATGGGTACGAAAATGTCTGGCTTTGGCACCCCCCAGTGGTAGTATCAAAAAGCCACAATCAGAAAGCAGTGCACCCCTCTACCCGGCTATCTGACCAAGGGACACTGATGAATAAGCTGAAAAGGAACAGACTGCACCAGTACTATCACTATATATACAGTATATCACTATAGATAAATGTCACCGTAATAGTCTAATTTTTCTAGAAACAAAAACTCATGAAATCAGAATAATTCTTGTAGTTGCTAACATTTTGGGAATTACGCTTATTGGCAGTCTGTCGGTCCAATAAAAATTAAGCATCATGGATGTATTTGGGTGACATGGATACGGCATTGCAGTCAATCTTGCTGCTATTTTGTTCCAGTGGCCACTCGCGGTACTGCAACTAAAACATCCCCTGCAGCCCAAACAGTATTTTCCCCATGGACCACCATATAAAAGAGATGTCTGTAAAACTGTTGACAGGANNCATTCAAATGAATGGCCGCCATCTTGGTGTCCAGTTCTTGTAATACATCCATGGAATCTATAGCCAGAAGAGGTTAGCTTAGCTTAGCATAAAGACTGGAAACAAAGGGAAACAGCTAGCTTGGCTCTGTCCAAAGTAAAAAAATAAAACATTGCATCTACCAGCACTTCTAAAGAAGTTTTATCTTTTTGTTTAATCCATACAAAACGCAAAGTGCGGAAATGACAAGTTGTGGTTTACAGGTATATGTGCTGAACTATTTTCTGGAATCTTGTGGGCAACCAACTTAAACTGCCGGAAGTGCTGCTCCCAGCAGCACATAAAAAGTTGTTTTGCGTAAATAGATGGAAAATATTATAGATAGAAAATAAATAGATGACAGAAGAAGAGATTTGGCCTTTCAGCTCACTCTGGGCACAAAGTAGGTCAAAGGTAATGTTGAAGTGTTGAGCCAGGCTAACCTGTGCGGCTCTTTATGTTAAGCAAAGTTGACCATCTCCTGGCTGTAGCTTCATATCTAATGTATTGACATGAGAGTGGTGTCAATCTTCTCGTCTAACTCTCGACAAGAGAATAAGCATATTTCCCCAAATATTAAACTATTCCTTTTAACTTGTCAGCACAAGTTATTGGACAAATTATTGCACCATAAAATTCAAGCCATAAAATGAGAAAAGCAGCAGAGTTAGCGAAGTCGCTGTTGCTGCCGTTCATTTTAGTTTGTATTTTCTGCCTTTATTCTTCATCCTCACCACATGTTGGCGTCTCCTTGAATGGAATCTTTGCTCTTGAAGATGGCGTGAGCCAAAGCTTTTCCGATAGGAAAGCCACCGCGAGCCAAGGCAATGCTGGGCTCAAACAGGTCCTTCCATGGCAGCCTGCCATGCCTCTTGTGGGCCATCTCATAACCACGGATCTCCCCGGGAATGGCTATGGACAATCCACCTGTCATGTAGAAACAGCAGTACCACTGTTTTGAATTTCACAAGCTCTTTCTCTCTGTCCACTGCCTGACTGGAGGACCAGCATACTAAGAGACATCAAAACACTCTGAGACATCTATAGATACAGTGGACTACACATACAGATTCTGTATTTTATTTTTATGTAACCAGCAGCAGGTGCAAAGGAAGATATCGAAAGGTTGTTATGATGATGGAAGATCCAAGTGGAGCTGGATGGATAATTTGAGACTAGAATATTTATCCTCTCTAAATCCCTCTCATGCTCTGATACAACATTAGAGTTGTGTTACAATAGCCCCAACAGCTTTACAGAACACAATAAAGTCAGATCTGCACTGAGTGAATCTTTTTCTCCCCTGTGCCTGGGAACTACTCCAACAGCTCGCAGCTAGTACCTGTACGAGAAAGCTTGGTGTTGTTGCCAAACATGTCTTCAGTGGCATTCATGGGCGCTGTCTCCCTCGCATCGATGGTTTCCACCCTCCCTGTTGAGCAGAAAATGAGGACAGATTGATGATTGCTTTTGCTCAGTTAACTTTGTTGAGAAGTTGTAACTAATGCTGCGCACGCACCTGTGGAAGCGTTATAGATGACAAAGAAGAGCCCTCCTCCGATGCCCATGCTGTGAGCGTTCAAAAGTCCGACACATAGCAAGGCAGCGATAGAAGCATCCACGGCTGAACCGTTTTTCTTCAGAATGTCCCTGAAAACACAAGAATACACTGAGTAGATGCGGCACACACACATGCACATGTAGAAAGAGAACATGAAATATCACTGAGTGTCACATTTTGGAAAAGTGTAGAGCATCAGAGTCTTCTTACCGCCCCACTTCTGAACACATTCCAGCATCAGCAGCCACAGCAGCCTTTGAGTAAAAGTGGTCCGAGGGGGGAGGCGTGTTTTTCTTCCCCAAGCCCATGAACACCCCCAGGAACAGGCTCACTGCAGCCACCAGAAGGACCACCAGACCAGCAATCAGGGACTTCCCAACCATTTTCCTGCCCGGGCAAATCAACACACCTCACAGTCAGACAGGATCCTTCAGCTCAGAAACAAGTGTCTTCTCCTCCAGACATCACCTTCCATTTTCAGAGTGGTAGCCAAACCTTTACACAAATAACAATGTGGGAAAAAAAGCCCACCTTATTTGTTTCTTTCAAGGAAGGAGAGCAGAAAGTTCACTCACCTTTGGCGTATTGTTTTTGAACAAATAGATGGAAAATATTGGACCGAAGAAGGGAGTTAGCCGACTCTCAGTGTGTGTCAGCCATAATGACAAGGTGTTTAGTCTGACCAGCTTCAGTCATTGGTGATGAACATGATGTGTCATCTTTGGTTTTCAGGTGTGACTTAGCTGAGGTGTCACACTGTGATGCTGATGATCAGTGCTAGACTAGACGTCACTTTTTCAAGTGATGGATGCCTCCCTTTCCTCTCTTTGGAGTGAAACTCTTGAGTTTGCCTTTTTAGTCCTCTATAACCTTCGATTTCACCCTGATATCAATCTGGCAGGCTCGCCAAAGTGAAGGTGAGAGTGATCTGTTTACAGATGCAGGCAGCATTCAGCCCTGACCTGGGCTCTGTGTGATTGGATCAGCCGGCAGCGTTGCCATGCTCAGTAGCCGTGTCACAATCGATTTGGCTTATTCTGCAGGCATCCTCAAACCGATTGAGATGCCTGAGCCTTCATCCAGCAGCACGGGTCCAAGCTGGCAGCGTCGGTGACAGGAGCTTCTCAACAGCAAATACACTTCTGTGGTACCTCAGCTAATCCAGCGTGCACTCCTGTTGCTGGGCCACACTGATAAAGCACCGTCAAAGGAGCCTGTGGGCTGCTGCTACTGCCGCTGCTGTGATTGTGCCTAAATCTAATCACTGCTATCCTGTTCTGGATCTCCCAGGTTCAGAGCCGCCCCAAGGAGGGGAGTTTATTTAATGGACAGAGCTGATTTATAGCGGAAGAGGACATGTCTGTTTGTTGCAGATCACAAAAGCCTTCCTTCAGCTTTTGTGCACATGTCACTGTCACTGGATGGGGGTTGTTTTATGAAACATCAGCCGGAGCTTATTCATATTTTTATCCCTCAGCTACAGGCTTATTGTAGGTTTCATTTTGACTTTGCTGGGAGGGATACACTCCTACCCACCAGGTTTCTCTCCAATTGTTTTCACACAATAAAGGGGAAGGCTTGTCTATGCCTATATACTCTGCAGCAAATCAAATCACACACTGCTGTTGTTCTTCGGCAACAGGTGAAACGCAGCCTGCAGAAACACTTACAGCAGAGAGATGGCCACAGTGGAAAAGGTGGTGATGTCATGTGTTTTCATGAGAGGCTGCAGTCCTTTTTAATGATAGGGTCTCCACAGACGGACTCTGTTGTGTGTGCTGCAATTATAAGCTTCTTTCCTAACAGCGATGGACAAATGTGTTTTTAGATGCACGCATGGTGTGGATGGCTGGATGGTGAAAGAAAAAAAAAATAGATACATGTCTTCTATCCCAGAGGTTCTCAAACTTTTTTGCTTTTGACCCCTTAAAATGGAGGTGGTAGCACATGCTTATAAGTTATCAGATTATAATTTATTGCAACAGTGTTTTTTTTTACGTATTATTGCCTTTACTTGATAGTCGACGGTCGAGAGGTGACAGTAAATGAGGGCGAGAGATGCAACAAAGGTCCAGTTCATGGTCAGTGTCTTAACCCCTCACCTGCGGGGGCACCCCAATTGCATCAATCTTTTGCTGCTTCTTGTTCCTCTGCATGATTTGTGTGCTATCTTGAGAATGTTGAGTTTGTTTCCGTTGTTGTCCTTTCAGTATCTTACCACCCTGTGTTCTTAACCTGTCACTTTATTGGTTTTAGAACATCTTGTCAATGGACTGCAGTTGAAAATTAGCCGGCTGGCTAACGGATTAATGTGTGTCGTCCTTATAGATAAAGAAAATCAGAAAAACAACTGTTGGTTCTTTTATTTGATGCACAAAGAGGAGTAAAATGATCCAGTAATTAAGAAGCAAAGAGCAAAGTTGAGAAGAAAATCTGAAAAAATATAAAATATTTTTCTGCTTTTATGCCTTGTTAAAGGGGTATTAACTCGCAAGACACATTTTGAAAAAGAGGCCGAGATATTCTGCCCTGAGTCCCTAGTTTGGGATAAGCTCCAAAGAGGCTGGGTCATACAGTTCCCATAATGCAGCTCAATAATGTCTTTCATTACACCCTCTCTGCCTCCTAACCCTGATGACATCATCAGGGTTATTGCCACTGAGGATATTTTACAGCTGTTTTTACAGACTGAGTAGTGCTCCTCATGAAGTGTAAACTGAACTTCATCTGTAAAAGTGGTGTACCCCCTTAATCATCTCACAAACCCTCAGACCCCTCTTCTTGTGACCCCTTCAGGAGGGTCCTGACCCCCAGGTTGAGAACCAATCTCTATCCAGTGGTTGTAGAACTCTCTTAACGTTGCCGATGGTTTAACATTTGATTCTCACAGTGCTTTAATAGCACTGATGGTACCTTAAGATGCCTTGGATAAAATATTGTGTTTTTAGTACAAAATTGAAAAAAAATGTCACACATGAAGAAATTTCCCTTGATAGACAAGAGCAGGAGAGACGGTTCTGTTCAGCACATGTTGTAAAAGTGAGTTATTCCATCAGCACTGCTTGGAGAGTCAAAGCTCTGACAAAACAAATTAGCATGGGGGTGATGCATTAAATTAAGGGCAGCAGTCAATCATAATTACAACCTCTAGGAAAATATGCAACAGGCTGGGTCCAGGAGGATGTAGTGCAGCCAGGGGAAGTATTTATTAGAGAGCATCAACCATCCTGTTCCACTAAACAAGGGTAAGCCTGAATCATCCTAGAAAATAAGGTCAAATCAGGATCAAAGTCCTTGAAGCCACCATGATGGGGGTCTACAAATGCACAACATCACAAACCTCCGTGTGATAAGATTGAATCCAGTGTAATCTGAGAAAAGCTATGTTTATGTTTACAGTAATATTGAATTTCCTAAAGTGCATGTGTGGATGGTGCTGTGGAATATCTGAACTGAGAGCTGTCTTGCTGGATGCACCCCTGGGTCCCCATCAATGACCCTTTAGGGTCCCTGGACCAAGATACTGATTCACATGACAGAAAGGCACGCTGGGACATGGATGTTCTTCAAAGAATGACAATGATTTAGTGGAGTTGTGACATATGCAAACAGGTTTTGACAGCTCCTGCAATGGCTGACTGACAACAAGATTGCCAAAAGAGAAATTCAGATTTGCACAGGGCCAATGGCAAAGTTCAAATCTGGGCAGCTGGAGAAAAAAAGACAAACTTTCAGATCTTCTGAAGTCTCAGACACATACCCCTCAAGACTCACACACAAACAGAAACTTGAGTGTTTTCATACATTTCTTGTTATTCAGAGGATTCAGCATGATTTATCAGATTGTTCATTGGTCACATGGTTGTCTAAGATATTAAAAAACAACAACACTGACATCCTTTATTCTTTTATTCTCCCTTGTAGCTGCACAGAGAGGAATTTCAAGCCTGGGAGGGGAGACGCGCAGCGGGCACCAGATGCTGGGATTGGTCGGACGCTCCACGTTGCACAAACCTAAACAGCAGCGTAAAGCAGGGACGGCCGGAGGATGAAGCAGCCGGAGCATCCTCATCATCCGAGCCAGGCGCACGTAGCCCGAGGTGGGGAGAAAATCAAAACAGCAACGTGTGAGAGGTGCACGAGAGAACTGTGATAAATTGGACTGTGATATTGTCTGGTTCTGCGCCGGATCCTCAGTTTGCTGACAGCCAGGCAGCGACGCAGCGCCAGACAACACGGCGCTGTTTTCTACCATCCACTGAGGAGCATCTGCTGGCAGAAAAACGGGCTGATCATGGGCTTGTCCTTTTGGTGATACTGTCTGAGCTGCAACACAAACGCCGCCTGCATCTGTAGAAGAATAATAGGTACTATGGGTTCCAGACTGAGCAGGCAGAGCAGCCTGGACAATGAGAATTTCTCCAAAAAGCGACGCAAGCTTCTGGATAGCACCGGAGAGAGCGACAGGGGCAGTCGGGGCGGCGGGGACTTTCTGTTTGCACTGATGCTGAAATCAGACAAACTGCCCGGGATGCTGCGTAGGACGAACCACAGCCCGTACATGAGGCGAGTGGCGTGGATCAAAGAGATACAGAAGCTGCTCCGCGACCGCAGAATAGAGCAGGCGACCGACGTGCTCAAATTGCTGAGGAAGGTAAGGAGAAAAACTGCACACAGCCCGGCCTGAGCACAGGGCAGTCAGACCTGTTTACACACAGTATGTGCACCGCTGCTTTAAGCCTGCTCTGATGCTCATTGTGCTGCCTCACATCCTCACAACATCCCAAAGCGACAGATGGAGAGGAAGCGGGAGATGCAGTTTGGTGTGTTGTGCATGTCCAAATATCTTGCAGTGCCACAGGTGTCTTAACCCCCTTCTGCTGCCTGTGCTCTGCACCCCTGACTCTGGCCTCTGACCCCAACCCACTTCACCTCTCTTTCCCTCCCCCTTGAGGTGACTGCCTGGCTGCTGCGGCCACGTCCTCCAGAAGCATTTGTTGTTGTTTTTACAGAAAGTAGGCCACTGGCAGAGCATTGTACCTGTGACACATTGTTCCAGTGGCAGACACAGCGTGTGACTCACCACAGCGTCCGCTCTCACTGTGGTGCTGACATTTGATTTGAAAGGATGACCTGCACTCTAAATGAGGAAGTGGTCAACCTGCATGCCGCGTGTCGTTGCATTATCCCAAATCATTGTCTCCGGATGGGATCTGGGCGTAGATCCCACGGAAAACACCACACACAAATAGAGCCCCATCCCCACTGCACCATCCTCTCTACATCTGTCCTTGTTTCCTCTGCTATGGCCACAGTCTCACCTCTCCTCAGGCTGTTCTAATGCTCCCATTAGAGCGACCTGCCCCCTCCATCCCTCTCTCTCTCTCTCTCTCTCTCTCTCTCTCTCTCTGTAATAGCCTGTGCTCCAGCAGCAACAATGTGTAAGCCCTGGAGTCCTGTATTCCACAATACAAAATGTTATTCTTCTCCAAAAGGTTTTATTAACTCTCACTTCGAGACAGAAGGTCACAGAAATGAAATTCTAGACCGCTGTCATTGCTTTAATAGTGTCTTTTTCATACTTTGTTGTGCACGTTGCTGTAGTCATATGAAGACCTTGTCATTCTTGGTGATTTCTGTAGAAGGATTACCAGTATTTCTATGAGTTGGGGTTTTTTTTTTTGCCTTTTTGGCTGATGAAAATCTCTTAAATCTCTGGATCAGGTAAAAAAAAAAAAGCCATCTAGCCAACGACACAACTGTTTTTATTGTTTTTTTAAAAAGCTTTTGTTGCAGCATGTTTGACTTTGCTTCACAAGCAGGTCTTGTAGTCGTGACCTAGAATGTGTTACACAAAGTCCAGCTCCACTACACAGAGTAAATGATGTTGGATCTGAATCAGAGGTTTGTTGTCAAAGCCTTTTCTCACCTGCTGTGGGATATGTAGCATTAAAACACGTGTAAAAGAATATGTAGGGGCATCGAAGAGGTGACAGCAGCCTTGGTGATCTCATTTGTTTGCTCGCCCTCAGGCCCTCCTCTGTCTTTTAGCTGTCGGCCAATCCACCGTTAATTACTCTGAAGCCTAGACACAGGAGAGAGTGGAACCTCCTTAATCAAGCCGAGGAGATAAACTGGCTAGCCTAGGCTCCATGACAGGCACATCACAGGGGACATGGGCTCGTCTCCTCTAAATGAGCTCCACTTTTATTAAATAAGCCTTGACTTTATCTTTACTCGCAGCATCGCAAGCAGGGAGATGTCTGAGAGATTCTGTTCTCTGAATTTAAAAGGAGTTCGTGGCAGAGTTAATTGGTGTGTAACAGTGAGCTCTGCTCCAGATATGAAAAAGGATCTGAGCCTCGCTGCAGATATTGGAAGGATTCGTGGCGCGCTTGCACGTGACAATTGATCGTGTCTAAACTCAGAAGGGAGATATTTTTATACCTTGTTTCTCAGAAGGGCAGAAGCAGCTTCTCTCCCGCCTTGGGTTCAGTCTGTGTTTACTGTTGCCCTCGTTAAAAGGGGAGCCAGTAATGTGGAGCTGCCAGCCTCCCACTCAAACTGTCTATTACAATCAATGCCGATTGTGGTGGAGAGAAATGTGTGCATCCAGGTGTGTGTGTGTGTGTGTGTGTGTGTGT
>NTHP01000004.1:2825181-2849338 GCA_003416845.1 Oplegnathus fasciatus | reverse complement strand
TGTGCGTGCGTGCGTGCGTGCGTGTGTGTGCGTGCAGGTGTGTGCAGCACTGTATGCACATGTCTCAAAGGCTTGCTTCTCTCATTAAAGTTGCATGAGCTGCACAAGTGCTTGTCGTCGTAGTTCGCCTCATTAGGACCTTGAGGATGGACGAGTTGATGGAGGCAGATTGTACAGTTCAGTAAACGCAGCTGCACTGCTGACTGTTGCCTGTCTCATCACACTCAAAAGGTCATCTGAAATCTCCTGTTTTTAGTTGGTTTGATTTGTTTTTACCGCGGATGCTTCAGGATTTGTCATATTTATGAGTAAGCTGCCATGGCGGCTGTCAGTTCTGACCCCTTTGCAGATGTATTTAACGTTTAAATGACATTTACTCAAAATCTCACATTTAAAAGTGTCACTGTCGTATTTCTATGAGGTGAAAGGAATTATAAACCAAGAAAAATGTCTTTGTTGTGGTTAGAGAGATACGTATGTGTTGAAAATAACATACAGCAAAGGGATTAAATGCATTTTTGAGGGGTTTTTTTGTGGAATATTCTAATCTCATGGTTGAGCATGTAAGTAAGTAAAGTATGGAAAGAATACCTTAACAAATAACCAAAAGTACACCTACAAGGTTTTCACATGTGAGTCAGGAGTTTGTGCAGACTGTATGTGCTGTGGCATGTTGGGATATGCAGTGTGGCTCGATGCCATGGAGGTGTGATTATATATGCCAAAACCCAGCGTTCCCTGTGACTCCCCTTAGATTTCACTTTCCTTCTGTAGATGAAAAGGCTCCTGTCCCCTTTAATGAATATTTAAAACAAAACACTTCTTTTATCTTTCCATCTCAAGTCACATTGCCCTTGACACAGCAGGGCCCTGTTTCCATCACTAATGCATTTTTTTTCAGGTCCAAAGTCACACTGTTAGATAATTGTAATTATTGCAGGCATGTTTTTTTAACAATTTCATCTTGCTGTGATTATGATGCCTCTCATCTTGTCTGCTCTGGCAGGATCTTGGTTTGGAAGGCTCCTCGCTCAACGACATCTTGTACAAAAACGCCGCCTTCCTGAACCTGGTGGACCCGATCTCACACGAGCTGCTGCTCAGCCTGGCTCGAGAGATGCAGTGTCCTAAGAAGGTACTTTTTTTCTCCTTTCTGTAACACTCGCAGAGTGTCCACAAAGATCAAGCGTGATGTTGAAAGAAAGCGTTCTCCTAAAAAAATGAAAGATGAAAGGTTGAAAGAAATTCTGCCGACACATGTCACTTATGAGCAGCTAGAAATAGGAGTGGCTGTTTCGTATGAAGAGATATTTATGGTTCTTTCATTTTCTTTCTGACATTTTGTTTAATGCAGTTTGTTAAATTTATGGAACTGTGTTTTTTCTTAATCTTGGGATCTCACACCTGAGAACTCATTAAACTGGAGTTACTTGTAAATATCTGCAAAATTACAAGTGATGACTCTCCAGGAATCAAGCGAACTAGTACAGAAAGCTGTGTTTTGTGTAACTCAGTGTGTCTCAACCTCCAACGGTGAATATTGAATTATTTTGATGTAGGCAATGCCCACCAGCAGCCACAACATGGTTAATGAACTGAAATCACCAGTGTTTACCAGTGGCTGTGTTGAATCTCACCTCTCCTGTGTACTTCCTGTGTTTTCCCCACTGATGCACACTGCATATGATTAGATTTTCTTGCTCCAGCAAGGCAGCTAAATTGTGTTTTGTTCAGTAGTAGCTCAAGGCGTGACGAATAATAACAAACCGTTTTGTTTTTTTTCCCATTCATGTGAAAGACGGTCGCAGGTTGATAAGTTTTTGAAAATAGTGTGAAGTAATGAATTGTAAAGATGTTTTCTCTTGCACGCACAAGCAGGAAATCTCATATAGAAAGCTGCTGCTCGTCTCTTTGCTCTGTGTGCCATTATGAACGCTCTCTCTGCTCCGCTCTACAGGACGCAGACACCATAAAGTCTTCTGATAAGATTTGCAGACAGCTGATCTACCACCTGACCCCGCACTCAAAGTGGCTGAGGCAGAGCATGTCCAGACGGAAATCCCAGGCCTGGTAAGCCCTCCTGTCCAGACATCCAGTCTGTAATAAATCTGCAGCTCCACACAACACAGAACAGGGCTCGGCTCCATGTCGAGCTGTAGAGATTTCCATCTTTGTAGCTGACATTGAACTAGGACAGAGCTGGCCACAGGCTGACCTGACGGGAACGCCATGGTTACCACAGCTGTCAATCATGCTTCTTTTTAAGCGCTTGGGTCGGTGCAGTGGATGTACCTCGCCATTGGCCTTTCTCTCTTCAGAAGTGGCACAGCAACAAATTTGTCCATCTGTTTGCTGAAGAAAAGCTGGGAGGTTTATGTTAAAATGCAATTATACTCGTCTTGATGAAAGAGTGAATTGCTTTTGATGTGCAAATGATGAATAGAGAATTAGCCTGTGTACAAATAGGTTTTTTTGTGTGCCTAGGTGTTGCTCGGTAATCCTTCTCATGAACAGAATAGACTCTCATGTAATTGCTTCTTCTACAGCTGGCTAGATGCCGCAAATAATGCATTCATTTTCTCAGGATGAAAATAATCTCAGGATTGAGAAGGAGACAATGCGAACACAGTGAAATGAGACGGGTTCATTATGAGTCAGTCGGAGGTATCAACACGCAGAATCAGAGGGAAAGCAAAGACATATTCACGGGGATCTGGCAGGATCAGACACTTCACTGTCGAGCAGCACAGGCAGGGCTTTGTCGTGCTCGTGGACGTTTAATTTCAGCCCAGAAGAGGAAAGGCACTAACTGACACTGACAGCATCTCTGGAAATGTGCAGATATACATACGATTGCTAAATTCCTAGCTGAAGGGGCTTTTTTTACTTAGTCATGTTGTTGGCTTCATAAACCTGCAGAGAGAGAGACGGTCTGACACTGGCTGAGACAGCAGGAGCTACATGAATCATTAAAACAAAAATCCACCCTAAAACAGAATATTAATACAGTAGCTCTGTGAGCTCTGACAGCTTCACCTGCCATTGTGTTCATGAACAAATACCTGTCAATGCTAGAAAGAGACGAGACAGGGCCAGTCTGCCGCTCACTGCGAATAGGAATAACACCTCACAAACTCAATTTATGGAGACACTTTTTTTGGTTTAGCACTTTTATAAAAGCAGCGACGTAATAATTTAAATTCTGACACAAATATTCCCCGGGCGCACAGTTAGTTTTCCATTTATTTCTATTAAAGAGAGCAGCTCAGCTCAAGTGTATTGTATTGTAGTGTGGTCCTGTGGGGTTAGGAAGGTTCAGAGGTTATTTGTGTTAAAAAAAAAAAAAGGTTCGACGTTTTGGGAAATACACTTATTCACTTTCTTGTCAAAAGTTAGACAAGATCAATACCGCTCTCATGTCTGTATGCTAAATATGAAGCTACAGCCAGCAGAGCGATAGCTTAGCTTAGCATAAATACTGAAGAAAGAGACACTGAAGCACCTCTAAAGCTCACTAAATAGCGTGTTATATCATATTTTAATCTGTGCAAAAACCAAAGTGTTAAAACATAAATTGTGCTCTTACAGGGATTTTTGTGCCAGACTGTTTCTTGGCCTGTAAAACCAAATCTTGTTTTTACACCTTGATTTTTATACGGATTAAACAAACACGATATAACGTGTTATTTAGTGAGCTTTAGAGGTGCCCGTAGGCAGATTTTTTACTTTCAAACAGAGCTGGGCTAGCTGTTTCCCCCTGTATCCAGTCTTTATGCTAAGCTAAGCTAACCGTCTCCTGGCTGTAGCTTCATACTTCGGGCACTGACATGTGAGTGGTATCAAACTTCTCATAAAAACTCTCTGCAAAAAAGTGATTAAGCGTATTTCCCAAAAACTATTCCTTTATCAAATAAGGATTTAACTGTCCGCATTAACAAGAAAAGCACGTCATAAATATCATTTTAGGGTGGATTTTACCTCCGTTTAACTTCCATCTTTGTTCAGCTGCAGGCAGACTGCCCTCATCTGTGCAAAAATGCAACAGTCTCACCTCTGTGAGGTTTCTCTGTACTCAGGGAAAAGAAACAGCTCAGTCCATTTTAATGCCACTGGATTGTTCATCCCTTCATTATCCAGCATTAGCACTGCACACTGGTCGCTCTAAATACTGTACACACATTTCTGACTCAAATGCCACACTGAATTATTGTCTGAATCGCACTAATCTTGTTAATCTATCTAACTAGTTTATTTGGGTTTTGCTACAAATGGTTTTTTTTTCTTTTTTTCCACATTTAATGAAAGAGCTTGACAATAAGCTTGATGGAAGCGGTGACCCAGAAATGCTGCCGAGGCGCTCCCACCTTAAGGGTAATTTCATGTGAGCGTAAAAATTGCCAACACTTCTGTGACCTTTTTTCTCTTCAATTTTCACACCACTATCTTCCTGTTCCATCAGCCTTTTACAGCCTCATAATTTCCTTGTTCCTTTGTCACCTGAACGCTCAGACACAAAATAACCAGAACTACCATTTAGTGGCCGCTGCCACTTATCTTCATTGACCGCATTGTAACATTTCAGTTTTTTTGTCTGTTCTCAAATTCACTAATGAACATTATATTGTGCATTGTAGCATACGGTGTACATTAAAGCTTCCTCGGGGGCCCATTGGTCAATTTTACTGATTTCTGTCCTATGCCAGGAAAATACAGAATAGGATACAGAAAGGACAAAGACCAGCTCCTCAGGTTGGGTTTTTGACAAAAACATCCACCAAACAAAAAGATATGGATTTGATATGTGTGTGCAGGAACCACTTTTATTAATATGGACTGTGAAGTGTGAGGTTGGATACCCTGCACCATGAAGGACAATGCAGTGGTGTGTGTGTGTGTGTGTGTGTGTGATTCCTATCCACGTACTACGTCTATAATGCAGCAGAAAAGGACTTGAAAACACAAGTGAAATGTCAGGGAGCAGATGTGATTGGACGGCTCATCGTCTCTCTTGTGCAGTTTGGCTTCAGCCAAAATGAATAATAGGGCAAAGCTTTACCCTAAAATGACTCTGCAAAGAACTAAACGGTGTGAGCAATGTAATAATAGCCCAGGGGAGAGCAAGGAGCAAGTGAACTCCTGGAAAATACTTATTTAAAGTTGAAATAAAATGGGATTTTTATGGCAGCTGTTATTGTCCACCCACTTGATAACTGTTTCAAAAAGTATTCTTTTCTTACATCTTTAAATAGCATTTCACCTCATCTGAATTAGCATCAGCTAACTCTCCAGATATGAATATTTATGTCGATAAATCATAAGAGCAATTTGATTCACGCCGACTGAATTCAAATGCTGCCTCATTATATTAAATCAATGACACACAGAGACTGATGAGCCACACATGGAGACAAGAGATGCGCTCTGCTTCTTCGGTGTTTAAGAGGCAATACTTAATAGATGGCTTCATTATACAATGTCAATTTAATTGATTACTTAATTGTAAAATGGATATTTGTTAGATTACTTGTTCGTCCATGTAGATTGGTGAGCATCCACTATTATAAAATGTTGACGCCCTTTGTGTTATTGCTGGCTTCAATTCAACAGTTAGATTGGTGCACGGAGGGATTATTTTCTCTCTGCCTGCTGCTTTGGACATCACCTACCAACATATTTTGAATGGGATTTGATTCAGAGTCAAGAACACCATACCTCTGAATTATTACTTTTTTAATCGCTTACCCATACTATAAGCTATCTTTGTCATTTAAGCTGAACCCTGTTGTCAGTGTTCTTGTGGATGTAGAGACGACAAGTCATCAGTGACACTCTTGTTTTCTGGTACGAGATTAATCTAGAGGAAGGATGAGAGAGGCTTCCTGAGAGGATGCCTCAGACATCCATTTTTCCTGCTTTCTGAGCTCAAAAGGATGAGCCTGTCTGAAAGAGGCAGACAAAGAAGGAGTTGTGTGATCAAAACCTATTCACACCTGCAGGGGAGCCTCTGCCAGGCTGCGGTCATTAGGACTTTTGTGCCTCTGGAGAAGATGAGGTTTCTGTCATATAAAAGGCTGCGAAGGCCAGACAATAGAGAGGGGGAGGACGGTGGCTCACAAGACTTTGATAAAGCTACGGCAGCCTTGACAGATGTCTTTATCTCATAGATTTTCTGCTCAACAGCTGATTAAACTCCCTTTTAGCTTGGCTTCACGAGTGAGTGTCTTGTGTTTTGCAATTAAAACAAATGTTCTAATCCATGACGTTTCTGCTCTTCAACCCCCCACCCTTCTAAAATGAAGCAGTAAGTGCCGCTCAGGGCACATCCATTTTCAACATGACCAAAAAAACACTTTAAAGCATCACAAGTGACAGGTACTGCAGTGGATGTCACAGTAAGTCACTGGGCGCTGGAGGATGCTATAATTCACTCTGACACCGAATCAGCGTTACAGGCCACTTCAGTAACAGCTCAAGTTAAACACACCACATCCTGGGGGGGAATGGGCACCAGTAAATGGGACTGACTGGAAACAAAAGGGCAAGGGAGTGTGTAAATAATGCACAAATATTTTCAGCTGCAATGTAAAGCAATAGCTAGAGCTCCAGAAAAGTATCAGAATATCACTTATGTTTAGACTGAGCCTCAAATCCTGCTTGTAATACACAACATCCTGAATGGGCTTTGAGGTTTTTGTTGTGTGTCTGTGCACCAAAACAGACAGATATCCTGCACGGAATACTCCCTCTTCACATTAAGTAAAGCTTCCTTCAATGACTGACTCACTTAAATACATAAATCACCTCATTATACTGTGTCAAACACAAAAAAATCACCCAGACAAAACTAAAGATCAGCCAGAGAGCGCACACCTCAGCCACGGTTACACAATCCTCTAAATGTGTTGTTTTAATAACGGGAAAATGTTTCTGAATGTTTAATCCACATTAAAATACACACTTATCAACAATCAGGTTAATAACTGTACAAAACATGTGCTTAACTAATGCATGACTCATGATGATGCGTCGTGAATTCCTGTTGATCACGTTAACAAATGATGAAGTCACAGTGAGTCTATGTGATCCGTTAACGCTAATGGATCATCAATTGATGGTTATTAATTAACAGTTACTACATAAGATCATTAATATGCCACCAAATGAGCTGGAACATAGAAAAGGGCATTTCAGGACCCAAGTATTTGATCAGCCTCTCTGAAGGCAGAACAATACCTATTCTTATAGAAATATGGTAGACAGATACAAACATCTACATGTTGCTGAACGACCCAAAAACAATATTTAGTCATGTTGACAGGTCACAATCCGATTTCTCTCTCTCTCTGTTCATTTAAACATGTCAGTCCATTTGTCCACCTGCACCGGCTAAATGTTTTTGGGTTTTAGTGCGCCATTGTCTTCTTTGCCACACTCCACTTCTTTCAAAAACAATTATATTTTTAAAAACTCGGGTCTGAAATGCACTAATCACATAAAGTCATAGTTACTTGATCATTTATTAACAGTGAGCAACATAAATCCATCATTGATTCATGATCATGTAATAAATCAAGAGTCATGCCTTAGTTAAGCATTACTGAAGCATATGTTTTGTACCCTTATTATAAAGTGTTACCTGATTGTCTTTCAATGTGCATTTTAATGCAGATTATAAAATAACACATTCAGGGGATTGTGTGCATAAGGCATTAGTTAAGCATTACTTAAGCATATGTTTTGTACCCTTATTATAAAGTGCTACCAACAGTCATACAGGTGAGGGATTATTTCAATCAAATAAGTGCAGTAGTTCATGAGAAAATAGTGAAATGGTTCAAAATTGCCCTATTTAGTAATGTTAAGAAAAAAATATCCTGGATCAGCACTGTAGATCCCCATTGTTCCTTGGCCTACTTTTCACCAAATTTCACTGAAATCTGTCATCAGGCTTTGAAGACGTCTTACTAACTAACAAAGAGACATGACAGAAAATATGACTTCTTTGGTGGAGATAATAATGTCATCTTATTTCATTTCCAAAGATGAATCTCTTTCCTTTCTTGTCTTGTAAATATAGCAGCAAAGCATCTTCTATTCAAGTTTTATCTTTTAGTTTATCTGTTAGGGAGTAAACTGTTCTGGCTCTGTGCTGTAAGGAGCTCTGTGCTCCTGGCCGTCAGGGCTTTAAGCTCAAGCTGCTGGCTCGTTCGGATGTTTTGGCTCCTCTGTTTACACTAGTAAATCCCCATGCTGGAGTCTCTGTGTCAGCCTTCCGCTCCATGCCGGCCCTGTCTCCCCCTCCTTTATACAGCACAGGAAACACAACATAAAACCAGGGCCTCGTTCCCAAGTCACAGATAGGGGAATCATTCAAAGATCCTTTCAGCCTCCAGCTGAAACCTATAGTGGTTTGTGTATTTTGAAGTCAAAGAATCATCTAAGTAATCCCACTCTCTTCTCTTCGTTTTCCCCAACAGTCTCAAGACAACCCTACAGAAAAAGCTGTCCAGTGACTCGGTCGACCTATCTGGCATCCCCCTGTCCAGCCGTGATGTCCGTCAAGTCGCCTTCTACCTCCAAAACAACAGAGACAGTGTGGTGGCTGTGGACATCAGCTTCACCGAACTCCAAGACGAGAACCTGAAGCTTCTCCTGCCTCTTCTCGCCTCGCTGCCCAAACTCAGCACCTTGGCTCTGAACGGTAACCGCCTCACCCTGGCTATACTCAAAGACCTCACCGAGATGCTCAAGGACCCCAAGATGTTCTCCAGCCTGGCCTGGATCGACCTGGGCAACAATGTGGATATTTTTACCATGCCTCAGCCGCTGCTAGTCGCGTTGCGTCGGCGCTGTAGCCTGAAGAGCAGTCTACCAACTATCTACGAGTACACTGAGGGTCAACCGTACTGCTACCACTTAGAGACTTCTATCGAGGAGCCCAGCCACTACGAGGAGGAAGAGGATGATGAGGAGGAGGCGGAGGATGACGAGGATGACATGGGGAACAAATTTGAGCTGGAGCCGTGGGCTTTAGGGGAGAAGCAGCTCTCCAAAGACTTCACCCTTCACTACTGTGAGAGGTGATGGGGTGTTTTCTCTCTGAGGCTCTTTCAACTGTGGTTGAAATGTCGTCCCACAGTTCTGTGTTACTTCCTTCGCCCTTTCGCCCTCACACCACGAGCCCAGTCACCCTTCGAGGCACGAGGGAGATCTGTGCCCACATTGTGAACTTCCCGACACGGCTACCAAGCTATTCCTAACCATCTCTGAGTTAACCCACACAAGATGAGAGTGAAGTGACAGTCGCGACGGCGGACTTACTGTGTTGGTGGATGGTGCTCTTGGGAACAAGGTGCGGTTTCATTGGAGGGGGGCTGGAAGAGTTAATGAACCGGTTCTCTCTCTCTCTCTCTCTCTCTCTCTCTCTCTCTCTCTCTTTCTCTCTCTCTCTCCCTCTCCCTCTCTCCCCCTCTGTCTCTCTATCTCTCTCTCTCTCTGATGGTGGTAGCTGAAGAGCCAGTCCCAAGGAGATTTCGATCAGTTGGTTGGATGGAGGAGCAGCATCCCGGCGGTAGCTGAAGTGGAACTCGAGTTAGTTTGGAAACAGAGGGGTCCCTCTGGGTTCTCTACCAGGACTGAGACTATCTCTGGCAGGCAGGGCCTAGCTCCACATTGTGTGTTCTCTGTTAATCTCTCAACAAAAGCTATGACACAAGTTCAACAGACTATACAGCCGACGACCCGTCACGTGACGCCGGCAAAACTGCTAGGTCAAGACTTTTTGCGTTTTCCCCCCCTTTCCAAATGTCCACTTGTGAATACCCACGCAGCCCTTGTGTAGATGTAAATGTGGACACAAAACATGGCTCTGTTGTGTTTCCACGGGCTATTTTTGTGCACTTTTGGTGAACAAAGCAATCTTAGAAGACAACAGGTAGGACTCAACAATGGATAGCTGTCACTGATTGTTTTTGTACTTGCCTAAATGCTGATATTCACCTCTTTGTAATTATTGAGCTGTTGTAGTCATCACCACAGTGTTTCAGTGTATTTATGACACTACAGCCAACTGTTAATATGGGCCACCGAGTGTGAGCAGTGCCCAAACTGCCCTTCCTACTGCCGTTTGTCTCTACAAATACGTTGACATTTCCATTTATTGTACTTCAGTGGCCCTGTGTTTGTGATAAGACACAGCCATGACTGTTATCTATTGGTTATAGTCTGTCTACAGTAGCACATAATGATTAAGTTAGACTGACTGAAACACTGCAGTGCACTTTAAGGGGACTATTTTTTTAATATTTCAGTTTCTCCATAGCATATACTCTGTGTACGTTGTTTATAGCTAGAGATATTTAGAAGCTGAAGCTGAACAGTTAACTCTTTAAGGTAAAACGATGACCAAATGGCTCATGATTGTTAGAAGGATCATTGAAAACAACATACCTGCATCACCAGATATATAATAAATGTTTAAGTGTGTGTTCTATATGTTTGTAACAGTAAAATGTCTGATTACTGCTGTAATTATATGTGTTATTGTTTTGGTGTTTCGTCTTTTGTCCGACTCGGTAATTATAATAATGACTCTAATGACTATGAAACTAAGCACAGTGACCTCCTATTGTAAGCGGTAAACAAAAAGGGACGTGGCTGATGGGATGACACGATAAAGCAGAAAATAGCTCAGTAAATATAAATTACACTCAGAGCGGATGCCTTTTTATGTCGAATGTTTAATCTGAATGATGGAGAGCACTGTCCACTTGGTTCGTAGTTTATGTTTCGTGCGTCGACGTCAAATCCTTCCTTGTAACCTGTGTGTACTTGTCTCATGCCAAACACTGACTGCCAATAAAAGAACCAATTCAAAGCTGAGAAGTGATGTCTGGGTTTTGTTTTATTTTGAAGATCTCCAGAAATAAACAAGAGCATTGAAAGGTTGCAATATCTGGGTCACAAGCAGAACCTGCAGCTGCTCACAGAAACAAACAGAGGATTTATTTATGCAGATTAGTCTGCAAATAGGGCAATAAAAGCAATCAGCTCGGACCGTGCTGTTTGGGATTGCTTGTTGGAGTGCCGTACTTGTCTCTGAGCCAGCAGATCATCTGTGCCGCTGTGTGCTATCAGGGAAACGCCTGAGCTGCCGCCGTTTGCCAGGGAACGACAGGGTGGTCATCGCATGTGGCCCTACCTATGATCCTCTCCTGGCAACTTTTTGTTCCTGCTGCCAGACATGGTAATGTGGCATTTGCAACAGGTGGCTCCTATAAGGTCAGGGCACAGTGTGACTGTCACACCCCCCGAGGTCCAAATACCATGTGACAGGGCAACGGAGCCCACCCCAAAAATCACCAGAATCTTATTATCTTGACCTTTTCCTTTCAGGATTGATTTAAATCCCCGGATTTTCGGTAAACTAACGAAAAGAAATCCATTTCTTTTGCTTTATTGTGTGAATTGAAAACATTTCCCATGTAGGCATTTGAGCGGAGACACAAAGTGCATCATATTTCTTCACAAACTTTCTCTCAGGAAACTGCTCTCCTGCTTGTATGAGTCACTATTTGATCTGATTATCTTGCTCCAGCTGCTGCATGCTCCGGCACAAAAATGAAAAATAATTTATGAACACCAGCACAGAGAAGTCACGCAGATTGTTCCGAATACATTATGGAACAGAGGAATAGATTTGCAGAGCAGATTTCAAAAGCAGTGACCTCGGGTTAAAGGGACTGACCTGCCAGCTGAAGGCCACTTTGGTATATCGCCATATTGGTTGTTTGTTGTTTGATTGCGAACTAGGATTTATTTATTTATGTATTTAACTTTTCATCCACACATATGAATACATGAAGTCCATTTCAAGCATGTTTCTGTTATTGTGTTGAACTCAGTAAATACAATTTAAGAATGGCACAGACTATGACATGCATGTGTTTCTATAAAATGTATTCAAGTAATATTTCAAAAACCAAACTGGTTTTAGTCAATTTGTAATAATTGCCCTTCAAAGTACAGACAGTTAACACATTTCTTGCAGGTAATTTGCAACTCAAAAAGCAGATTTTAGGATGTTTTTAGATGTTTTCATCATAGTATATGAAAAATGTAAATGTAATATTACAAATAATATCTATATTTCATACACTGTATATTCAATAAACAGTGCTTAAACAGCTCATATAGCAAAGGTAAAAGAATAACTCCAGTATTAACAGTGTGAACACCAGATAAGACCAGCTAAGTAATTTAATGAGACAGTTTAAAATAACCTGCTATGTATTCTGTATTAACAGATATTAACATGAATGTGCTATAAAGTCACTTGTATGATGTGAAAAATGGAATGAATGAAGGAGGTCAGACACAGTCACATGTCGCTGTTACAGTCAGTTATGTTCAGAAGCCACGTGTTGAACTGTTACATGTTACTGTGAGTGTTCAGCTGAAGAGGCATGTTATTCAGCGCCTTGTTCAAGGATTTTCCAGCAGGACAAACATCATCTGTTGCAGCTTTTGTAGGTGTGTGGCTGCAGGATGGTCTCTGTAACCTTCAGGCCCTCCTGCATAACCAATGTCACTGACTCTTGATCTCAGTAACCAGCTGCTTTGCCATGTTTCCTGGCATCAGACACGGCATAGATACAGCCGTTCGCCTTCTCCACAGCATTGACCAAGGGTGAATATTCTGTAGATTTGTTTTTGTGTCCCAGAGCCTTCAGACCCTCGATTACATCCTGAAGGGCAAAGAGCAGAGGAGACTCAGAGGGAGCAAATATGATGTGTTGTCGCAAATAAATGTATTTACTGTATTTACCTGATCAAATGTGGGTTCAAACTTAGCTGCATTTTGAGAGTCGACAAAAACAACCGGAGCAGCGATCGCCTCCTTGAGGTTATTTCCAAACCAAAGGTGGTTCATGAGTGCCTGGAAGGGAAACAGAACATTACATTGCAAACTACCTGATGGGAAAGTGCTGATTGCAGAACAGATTATGGACATGGGGACGACACTCATGAAGACGGCACTTGCTAAGACAACAGTGAGGGGCATTAGTCTGTAGCAGTTTATCTTAATGGCACTTAGTGTGATTGTCCAGGACACGCACCGAGGCGATCCCAGTCGTGATCATACTCCCACCAGTAGATCCAATCACCAGCGTCTTCGTCTGAGACTTCAGCACAGCAGGGGCCATGGAGGAGGGAGGCTGCTCCCCTGCAAAAATGACAAAAGCCTTGACTGACAGGACAGACGGCTACAATTCAGACTCATCAATGTGAAAAGAACGAGAGGAAAATTATTATGAATGCAATCAGTGGAGTGCCTTTCAATGATGTGAATCACAGGCGTGTATCAGACAGTAAAGGTCCATTTTACTCATCCCTGAAATGTGACTTTACCTTTGTTCACCAGCTGACAGCACACAGCAGTCAATGAAAAACTACATGGATGTTTCATCCTCTACATAAGAATCATCATCTCTCTTTGAAAATGGTACATAGTTATAATAAAACATGGCAAATTCTCAGTTAAGTGGAACATGAACAAATGAAAATAAAGACATTTTATTTTATATATATTGTGCTTCTACAGTTTAACAATATGAATGCAAATTGAGCGCTTTTTTATGATTTTTGTACAATTGAGGAGGAAACAAAGTTAAGCAAAGGATCTACTTTTCTACAGGTCTAGGGTTCATATTACAGGACTAAGAGTCTAAAGCCATGCTCGGAGCTATGTGAGCCTGTACTTTAGCACAGCAGTGCTTTGAGCTAAATGCTAACATCAGCAAGCTAACATGCTCACAATGACAAATGCTAACATGCTGATGTTTATCAGGTAAAATGTTTAACATTAATTATCCTAGTTCAGCGTGTTAGCATGCTAACATTTGTTCAAATTAGTGATAAACACAAAGTACAGTTGAGGCTGATGGGAATGTTATTAGTTTTGGTACTTGGTCATAAACATTAATAAACTATATGGTCATAAACGACAAAAGTTAAGGGATCATCGGTGTCTGTACCAAATTTCATGGCAATCCATCCAACAGTTGTTGAGATATTTCAGTCTGGACCAAAGTGGTGGACTGACAGACCAACAGACCAGCATTGCCTCTCTTAGCAGTGCCACTGTGGCTTAAAAGAGTTTGGTAAGTAAATAAGAGGTCACACTATACAAAGATATTTGTATGATATTTACACACAACAGCACCAAACACGTAAACTGTAAATTCTGAGGTTTCAGATACAGTAAACCAGGTACTCTTTCCACTCCTGTGTACATACATAAATACTATCAAAGTACCTCTGAGCAAGGTATTTAACCCTGTGCCAATGGACAATTTTGCAAGACCCCTAGGAATAAGAGTGTGTACATAAGACGGGTGACAAATTAAAGGAAAAACCAACATAAAGTGTCTTATTAAGGTGTTGGGCCACCATGTGCTGCCAGAACAGCTTCAATGCGTTCTGCATTCACCTATATGGAAGCATCTGCATTTGTTTTATATTTCCCCCCGCATTTATTCAGTTTTTTCCTTTAATTTGTCACCCATCTGTATATATTGTGTGCAATCCTTCCTTCCTGCAGCTTCCTGGCCATCAGTACTTATTTGAATGAATGTGTCCTGGTTAAATAGCGATCTATCGTTGTGAGAAAAAAAACCATATAACTTGTATTTCACGATTGTTAAATGAAAATGGAAAAGATGTCATGCTGATCTGATTACCAGGAAAGATGTTATCGACTCTCCCACAGAAGTCGGATAGCTCGTTGTTGAGGATGATTCCAGTGCTCGGAGAGAAGATCTTTGAGCCAAATCTGTGAGGAAAATGCAACAAAAGAATTGGATCTATTCTGGTGCACTCTTTATACTGGAGAAATAAAACATAGCAGTTTCCCAACGCTGAGGCAAAATATGACATATACTGTGCACTAACTGTGCTGTTATAGAAAGCTTCTGGACTGTGGTTACTGGAGTCTTAAACAGAGATTTCTTTTCAAATTCCTTTTACAAAAACGCTTACTCCATAATCTCTTAACTCTTCTTAATCCTCTACTTTCAAACCAACAATAATATTTGATGGTTTATTTCTCGCTGTGAAGCAGAACCCTTCAAACACTGACATGTGGTTGATGGTGCTGGTGACAGACACAGCAGATCCATCCTCAGCCAGCACAGACACATGCGTGGTGCCCATGCTGTCCAGATACGGGGTGATGTTGTAATACTGGGCATCATGAGTCTTGTGTCTGCTGATCAAGTCCCGTATGTCGTTGGCAAAGCTGTCCTCTGTGAATTTCTTGGCCATCTGTGAGAAGTACAGAGCTTTTAAAAAGACACTCATCACAAAAAAACACAAATTTCAAAGGGAAAGTTATGAGAGCTTATTTCAGTCCTAGTTTCTGTATTACTTCTATGTACCTGCCTCTCAAACTGTCTTATTTGTTTCAAACATTGCGCCTATGCTTTTTCTAATAACCAGGTCTATATGATAATGGAGAAACATTTGATGACAAATAGCTGCTAAAAGATTTATGATGGTTTATATGCATGTAGAATTTTGGACTGTTTTGGGATGTTGCATATAATGAGTGGATGAATGTATGTGTTCTGTTGATATGTTATAGACTTTCTACTGTTCTCAGTTGTTTTTCACTTCAATTGGATAGTCCTAACACACGTCTACAAACGTGTAGTGGAGAATGCCTACTAATAGTCTGCTGATAATCAACTATAGATTAGTTCTAATCTTTAGTTGACAATCAACAGATTATCAACAGATAGTAAACTAAAGATTTAGTGGTTTCAGTGTTGTTTAATATCAATTGATAAACTTTTGACATGCTACTGAATAGCTACTGATAGCTTGTAGAGTGTCAAGAGATGGACTATCAAAATAAAGTATTACCTTTACTTGTTAAATACGTTTTGTTGATAATACTTCTGTACTTTTATCTAGGTACAATTTTGTAAGCAGGACTTTAACTTGTAACAGTAAAGTGTTACTGTTACACTGCAGTATTTCTTAAGTGAAGGATCTAAATACTTCTTCCATCACTGTTTATAAGCCATAACTAGACTTAACTACTTACAAATAATGCTTATTTATACATCAACAAAGTGTGAAATATGCACAAATTTTCACTGGATCCTTTTGTGAAACTTACTTCTTCTGAGCTGAACTGTGGATCACGGATGTGTTTCTTTAATCCATTCGCAAACTTGAAAGCTTCAACATAGCGATGATAGGTCAGTGTCTTTTCTTCACCTTTCAGAGATGCTGGGTTCAAGTCATATCCTGTAAATAAAAACAGTTGTTTTTCAATTCCCAGCGTAAACCACTTCCAAAGATGTGCAGTAACTAGATGCTTCACATATTCACACCATCATTCGGCGTGGCTCTGTTCAACACATAGCTAATAAGTTTCATTATGTGATTTGAGAGTGTGGATGAGCAGTGGCTCTGCAGTCTGTGTACAACAGGAACCTTTCATGATGTTAAGGATGAGGCTGAGGATGATGCCTCCTGCAGGGGGTGGGGGTATGTACATCTTGTATTCTCCCAAAGGAACAGCCCACGCATCCGTCACTGTAACATTATACGCTGCCAAGTCCTGCACCGTGAGTGTTCCTCCTGAGCAAAAGCATTACANACCACTTCCAAAGATGTGCAGTAACTAGATGCTTCACATATTCACACCATCATTCGGTCTCCTCATCAAGGTAGACAACCAATGAAAGTAATTTGGCGTGGCTCTGTTCAACACATAGCTAATAAGCTTCATTATGTGATTTGAGAGTGTGGATGAGCAGCAGCTCTGCAGTCTGTGTACAACAGGAACCTTTCATGATGTTAAGGACGAGGCTGAGGATAGCGCCTCCTGCAGGGGGTGGGGGTATGTACATCTGGTACTCTCCCAAAGGAACAGCCCACGCATCCGTCACTGTAACATTATACGCTGCCAAGTCCTGCACCGTGAGTGTTCCTCCTGAGCAAAAGCATTACAACAAATGGCTCTGCTAAGCAAAGTTGAACAAAATGCATCTCAGCTCCACATAATCAAGACTTTTAATGTATCCAGGCGGCTCACACTGGAGTTTATGAGTGATCACTGCAGTGCTATACAGACCCAATTGATTTGTTCATTTGTAATTAGATCATTGTGCCAGGCAGAGATAGAAAATGGTTTGAAAAGAGAGCATGATGGAACCCGTCTGACAATACCTGCCTCCTGTATGTCACGGATTAAATCCTCTGCTATTCTTCCAGTGTAAAAAGCGTCTGCCCCGTGATTTGCAATCATCTCCAAAGTGTCGGCCAGTTTCTCAAACTTCACAATATTGCCAGTCTCCAGCAATTTCCCATTATCATCTGAATACAACTTTCTAAAGGACAAATACAAAGACAGAAAATATCACTTAAATGTAGAAAGGAGAAATGTTTGTTTTGTGCTCATCATAGTTTTGAGTCATATTGTGGGTGTCTTTCGTACCGTAGTGCCTTGGTCTCGTTCATATCAATGAATGAGATGTATCGACCTTGGACTTCAGGAATAGGAAAACCCTCTCTGGCCAGTTGGATGGTCGGCTGGAAGAGGGTCGCCCACGGCAACTTACCATAAAGCCTGTGTGCCACTTCATAACCCCGAATTTCCCCTGGGACCCCAATCCATTGGCTACCTGGATGGATGGATGGTTGGATGGATGGATGGATAGGTAGGCAGGTCAAAGTAACTATGTACATGTACTCAGTTTTGAGGTAGTTGTACTTAACTTGATTAATTCCATTTTATGACACCTTATATTTCTACTCTACGACATTTCAGAGGGAATATTATATTTTTTACTACACTACATTTATTTGACAGCTGAAGTTAGTTTCTTTGTACTACTGTTTACTACTGTTTTACATTAAAAAGTTTACATGATAAGCTTTTAAAATGCAGTACATTTAAAGATTAAACCAGCTGCCTCCAACCCTTTTGGCTTACAAAATAGCAGAGTACAGCTTTGGTCACGTTTCAAGTTGTTAGCCGTTCCACCAAAGAGAGATTACATATAAAATAATATAAAATAATTGTCAAAACCTGAAAGAGGCAAAAAAATATTCAATTAGACTAGACTTCAATTAGATTAGACTAAAAAGTCAAAAAAATAAACACAGTTTTGCGTAGCAGAACTTTGTTTGTTTTTTCTTTTCAAACCTCATGAATCATCTCACGACCCCTCAGATTTATCTTGTGATCCTTTGGTGGAGGCCTGGCCTCTAGTTTGAGAACCACTGGACTAAACTAGTTTAATCTATAAAGTAATTCAAATTACAGTGGCTCCACCTCAACCAGCTATAACAATTAAATGCGTTTTGCACATTAATGCATCAGCATTAACAATCTAATAATGTAATATAAAATCTATCAATCATAGGGACCATCTTTAGTACTTTTGCTTCGACACTTTTGAAAGATTTTGCTGATAATACATCTGTACTTTTAATTAAGGCAGGAAATTTACTTAAGATGCCGTATTTTACATTAATGTATTGGCACATTTACTTAAGTTAAGGATGTGAGCACTTCTTCCACCCCTGAAGTAGGTGTGTCGGTATAATAGATAGAAAGATAATGATTCACATCTTTTAAATTACTAAGAGAAATGTATTTATAGACTTTCTTCCATACCAACATCTTTATCCATTTTTACTAAACAAAGGTTTTTCCTGTCTAATAATGTTCTCATTATATCAGTTACAGATCGTACTTTCCTGTCTGCTTAAATAGGCTTCCGACTGTGTTTACATGTCGTAACAAGATTAATAGCTAGGTCAGGACTCCTCTTCCACTGTGTGTGTGGTCTTGGCTGAGTGCTCAGCTCATGGCCAGTTCCTATGTCAGGACTGTTGGGCCCCCAGTATGTATACAATCAGGTTCTACTGCATGGGAAGCAAGCATGACGAAGAAGAAACAAAGACATTTGCATGTCCAAGAATGGACTGACAGCATCTTCAGCCCTAGACATGACATAAATCTTTCAACTTTGTGACCTTATGTGGTAAATAAAGTTCTCCAGGGAACCATGCTGAATTCCTCAAAAGGAGTGAGTCTGAAAAATAACTAAATATTTAGGCATGACATGACAGGAGCCTAGTACCCAACACAACAGATAGTACAAGAAAAACAAAAAAGGCTCCTACAAAATAAACAGGAAAAGAAAACGGTATGCAGGTAGTTGATGATCTGATATACCTGCCATCATCTGGAAAGTCTTAGGACATGTCTTCAGTAGGTCAGGTTTAAACTTCCCAGGTACAGTCTCTCTAGAGTTGATGATTTTCACTTTACCTTTAAAAAGATAGAGGAGATATCATCATTTAACTTTGTCTGCACAGCAGGACACTCGTTCGTTCTGCTGCATTAGAGGGCTGAAAGAATGTGGCTGTTACCAGAGCTGTCCATCACTGTGAATATGGACCCCCCTCCGATGCCCATACTCTGTGGGTTCATGACGGAGGTGCACAGCAGCGCAGCGATGGCGCCATCTACTGCTGAGCCCCCTTTTTGAAGGATGTCCCTGAAAGATTTCACACTGATCACTATCTGTGTCCATCTATTTTCGCTATGCTGCATGCACCTGCCATTTATGGAAATGTCGTGTTTATGTTCCGCATAAGCTGATGTTGTGTGAAGCACATTCAGTTTCCTTGTTTATGAAATGACATTGCTTATGAGGTCTTTACTAATAGAATATGAATATGAATGTTTTGTAAGTGTAAGTGTGCCTTTTTCTTTTTTCTTACCAGTTTGAGTAAGTGCAAAAGTTTGCCAAGACACTGTTTATTGTGCGTAATGTGTGCGTAATGTGTGCGTAATGTCGGTAATTTTTACTGACCAGAACAAATTGAATTTTTTGTGTAGCCATAACAAAAGTGTAAAATGCCACTCACCGTCCAATCTCTGAACATTTCCCAGAGTCTGCGGCCACTGCAGCGCTTGAGAAAGTGCCATCTGGACACTTGCGCCTCACAAGTACAGCAATACACACAATTATAGCGACCAAGCAGAGTAGCATCAGTGCGCAACAACTATACACCCTCGCCTTTGACCTCGCCATGGCTGATATAATCCAATACCTCCGCGGGGATCATTAAAGTCTCATCTGACCTGTACAGGTTATCTCTCCTGAAATACTACAACTTACTGAGCCCAGTTGCCCCATCAGAAGGGGCGTGCACCGGACAGCCTGGCTCCACCCTCCGCCTGGAGCGCAACAGGAGGGGAAGAAAGTTGAGCCCCAACTGTTGAGTCATGCCTGATGAGTGTGTTCCAGAAGTTTACTGAATTATCAGGGTATCCTGGCTGAAAGAAAAAGTCCTTTTTACATCATTTACATGTTCCAGATCTGAGGGATTCTGCATTTCATTTATTTTATTTTACTCAGAAAACTCGGTAAAAACAGCTTTTGGAACAGGGGCACTTATACAGCAACAGCTTAAATAAATAAGGATAGTTGAAAATTGCACAAATTTGCTGATAACTTTTTGTCTCCTGTTATTTATATGGTCAAGAAAACGCATAAGGACATTAATGATTTACATAAAGTATTTCTTTCATTTGCCACTAATAAAAATGTCTTCAGTTTGTGTCATATCTTATGTTTACTATAAGACACTGTGGAATAACTTTACTGATGTGGAACAAATGCAAAACGGTTGAACTTCCACACGGACCAGTCGGGGCGTGTCAGACTGACAAGCAACATAAAACCACCGCCATCACAGCTGTTATCATCATGTTATGTTGCTGCACTTGTTCTATGAGTATTCACGCACCGGGTACAGCCAAGAGGGTGCAGACTTTAATATTGGGGACTCCAGGTCTGAGAGCCAGTGGGAGGAGTGTAGGGTCCCCAGGAGTGAGGGCTGCAGTTGGACCCTTCTAGGAAAAGTTGTTGACTATCACATGACACTGCTGCTCTATGACTGCTGTGAGCGCAATCCAGGCAAGGTGCAATGCATATTGGGAAATGCTGTCCTCAGGTATTTCAAACAGTTGTCGAAGGGCGAGCCATGAGACATACGGAAGAGGGAGGCTCTCAGCTGAGTCAAGTCCCTCAGAGATTACCAGAGAAATACCGGATATAAGCCAACGTTGCCTTCAAAGTAAAATAATTGACCACGGTAAGTTTGGAAAACAGAGAATCTATAGACTTTCAGTAGTGCTGCAACTAATGATTATTTCACTGTCAATTAATCTGCCAATTATTCATTTAATTAATCGATTAATCGTCTTGTCTATAAATTGTCAGAAAAGAGTGGAAAATGCCCAGAGCCCATTAGTCGATGTATTCATGCCTTCTGTCCAACCAACAGTCCAGATCCCAAAGACATTCAGTTTAATATCTTAAATTACATTTTAGAGGCTGGCAGCAGTGGATTTTTGGCATTTTGCTTGAAAAATTACTGACTGATTCATCAATTGTCAAAATAGCTGCTGATTAGTTTTCTGGCAATCGATTAATCGATCAATCAACCAAGTGTTTCAGCTCTAGTATATTGGAAAAAAAATATTGTCTTAAACATTTTCAGTGGAATCATTACAGTGCAGCCAAAACTTAGACTATAACTTGTTGCAAAAGCCTGAAAACACAAATTTTGGTAACATTATATAATACAGCCCACAATTTACTGAGTAACTTCTGCAATATACGGTGTAATTTCGTTGTATGAATCAATAGGCCTACATATAAAATACTTACCGGTTCCTTCTGGTAGGCTACTTAAATGTAGGTGCAGCGGAAGAAAACCACACTATGGGGAATGAGGGACTCTTTCTTGTAACCTGTGTGTACTTGTCTCATGCCAAACACTGACTGCCAATAAAAGAACCAATTCAAAGCTGAGAAGTGATGTCTGAGTTTGTTTTATTTTGAAGATCTCCAGAATCAAAAGAGAGCATTGAAAGGTTGAAACATCTGGGTCACAAGCAGAACCTGCAGCTGCTCACAGAAACAAACAGAAGATTTATTTATGCAGATTAGTCTGCAAATAGGGCAATAAAAGCAATCAGCTCGGACCGTGCTGTTAGAGTGCTGTATACTTATGTCTGAGCCAGCAGATCATCTGCCACTGTGTGCTATCGGGGAAACACCTGAGCTGCTGTCGTTTGCCAGGTAAAGAATCAGAATCAGAATCGGGTTTATTGCCAAGTTGACACGTACAAGGAATTTGCTTTAGTGTTTTGGTGCACAACAATAAACATAGTAAGAGAATAAAAATAGAAAGCAAGTAAAAAGCAAGCACTGCAACAGTCAAGAAAATATTATATAAAATATGTACAATATATCTGTTTTTAAAATGAAAGAGCTGTACAGTTTGTACAGGAATGTGAAAGATATTGACCAGGGAATGTGCAAAAGTTCACAGCATGAAGTGCAGAGAAAAAGTGCAATCAGGCCTGGCGCTAGACAACAGGGGGCCTCTAGGCAAGATTTTCTTTGGGGGCCCTCCTGACTTAACCTGGAGCTGAGAACTATTTAATAAAACTACAAACTATATATAAGTAACTATATATAGAATAAGATAAGACAAGGAAGACAAAACATGTTTCATTTAAAAAAATAAAATGGTGGAAACATTCATCTTTAAAAACTTGACAAACTCTGGTTTCCCTAAAGCTGTAAAGTTTTCTTCTATTTGACTGTTAGTGTTTGTGTGTGTGTGTGTGTGAGAGAGAGAGAGAGAGAGAGAGAGAGAGAGAGAGTAGATATGGTTATAAACTATGATTTACAACATAGTACATTGCTATAAAACCTAATAGAAACTCAAGTTTTTCTTTTGCCAGATATAATGACAATCAATAAATGCAGATGGATTTTTATAGAATGGAATTGCTGTCATGTTTCACGCAAGGTATTATTTACACTGAAACAGGATATTCCATCAAAATTCACTTTGGCCAACTACAAGTATTCTCTCACTGGGCTTTGAATGTAAACCACCACCAGAGGGCGACATAACTCCTTTAGAATCGATCTTGAATACACCTGCAGCTGTTACCAGATCAGCCAAGCGTTACTGATATATTATCTCTGCTTTCCTTCATATTTTATTTTTCACCTCTCCTCTCTCCCTCACATTGTGCTGCTCATTTCCTGTCAGCTAAGTTACTACAAATATGAATAACCACTGCAGTTTCATATATTTGTAGGCTACATATTTACATAACTTATTATTCAAAATAAATGGACAAATCATGACATTCTAATTCATTGACTGGTTGCTATGAGGAGCTTTTATGCTTCATTATCTAACAGTGTCAGGTGGAGTTGGACGCTCCTTTAAAAGGGCTGTATGCAACATTCAGAAAGTGCTTGTTAACAATGACACCTGTGGCCGTTAAGTCAACTGCAGACAGCATCCTGTTACTCCCACTCTGTAGGCGTGAGCCAGCATCGGCCAGAACAGTGACATAACACACACGAGACTGAACGTGATTGACAGGCATCATGTTGATAGCTTGCTTTTCAATAAAGTTGTTTAAAAAAATGTTGATAGCTTGCTAGCCAGCTTTATCAATTGCTATTTGTCTAGCTTTCACCAAGCAGCTCAGTCTGTGGTGTGTGCCGATTGTTTGTTGACGTTAGCTTAGCGGACTCCACTTACAGCGGTACGACCCAAAATAAACAGATTTTGCTGTGATTTAATTGCAATAAACGGATCAAAAGCATGCCGAAATAACTACATCATGATACCGATTTGTAAAAAGTCTGAATTCATGCTGTGTCAGGTCTGTCCACAATGTGACAAACAACTTTTAAAGTGCTTGTTTTCTGAATGGAGTTCGGATTGATCAGGGCTACGCTAACATTATAACTGCTTCATCAACATTCAAAATAACATAATCTAAATTCTGTATAAATATGAAGTAGTATCATAGAGCTAATGTTAGCTGGTGTTGCACACTAAATTGTTACCTACAGCCCCTTTAAATCTCATTTTCTTCTCATCTGTTTAGACGATATAAAATGTTTTGGTGTATACTGTATATTTGGTATATATAACAGGGAGGGGGGCCCCTGTACTGGGTCAGAGCCATTGATTGGCTTTATGTCTCCCAGCAACTTTCTTTATTAAAAAAAAAAAAAGG
>NTHP01000004.1:2785785-2804968 GCA_003416845.1 Oplegnathus fasciatus | reverse complement strand
ATTTGCTGTCAAACTCTTGAGGAGGGAGATGTGTTTCACAGACACAAAGCAAAGTGCACTGATACCTGCGTCAGATTAACTCATTAGAGTTTGGAGCATTAATATCAATCGCAGCGTCCTCCTAATGTCCGTTACAGTGTCCTCCTGTCTCCTCATCCCTCTTTCTCTCCTTCTGTCTTTGTTTTTCAGACAACAGATTACCCTAAGGCGCGGTGTCTGTCTGCATTTGTCTGAAAGAACGAGAGAGGGAGCAGCACAAATACCGCACAGCCAGACATCATGCAAGCAGAGACCTTCCCTTGTTGCAGAGTGCTGAAATGTTAGGACTGAAGAGCAAGTGTGTCAGATCAAATCAGCAGACTGTTTACATTAGGGGGGGCGATAAGAGCTGCTTGACACCAGACTCACTGTGTGGTCTAAGGCCCCTTTCAATCACGTTCAAGAAAAGACGCGTTAACTGATCTTTCATCAGCACTTTTTTTTTTTTTCCGTCAGATTCAGCAATCCAGAAACGAGCAGAGATGGAGTGGTCACTGGAGAGTGTGAGGGAGATGGTGGCCGGAGGGATGCAGTCTATAAGGGAGTGTGAGATTTGCGCTTTCGCCATAGCCATGTGTGTGCTGCTGCTGTTTATGTGGTATTGTTACAGGGTGGGCCGGGAGCACGGCTCCAGCCCTCTGCGTGGGAGGTATCTGGCTGGGCCCGGCCGGATTGGAGGGGTGGTGGGGGGCTTCATGAGTTCAGACTGCCGTGGCAGGGGGAAAGGGAAGCATGGATCGATGCTGGAAGAGCAGAACGGCTTCGCTTTCTGCCAGTCATCGGAGTGCTTCCGTTGTACCAGCGCCGGAGAGAGTCTGAACCAGAGGCTCTATCACAGCCTGCAGGATTACGCCAAGCGCTACACCTGGTCAGGTATGGGCAGGGTGCATAAAGGAGTCCGTGATCAAGGCCGATACCTTAACAGCCGACCGACCATCCAGCGGCCGGAGGTCTTCTTCCTCCCAGACCTACCGTCAGCCCCTTTCTTCTCCAGAGAAGTGCAGAGACACGACGTGGAGCTGCTGGAGCAGAGCTTCCCCGCCCTTCTGGCCGAGTTCGAGAGCATCTACCACCAACCTCCCGCCCGCAGCGGCTCCTCCCTCCCACCAGGGTGGAAAGCCAACAGCACTCCTCGTGGTCAGTGGTGGACCTATTACCTGGTCAACCAAGGCACCCCTCTGGTTCTTAATGTCAGGAGGTGTCCGCGGGCCTGGAGGGTGCTGGGCCAGCTGCGCACCTTCATCGCCAACAACGTGTTCGGAAACGCCTGCTTCTCTGTGCTGACGCCCGGAGCTCTGATCACTGAGCATTACGGTCCAACAAATGTCAGGCTGCGCTGCCACCTGGGTAAGAGAGTGAACTGTTTAGTGAGCTGCAACTGATTCAGTCATGTGATGTCTGAGGCCCAGTGTGTATTCAACTAAACACAACAGCAGATAATTTCATAAATAAGCACATTTAACTAGAGAGGAGGAGCAACCTGGTGAATCAGCTGATGTAGTGTTTAGACTGAAAATCTGCATCCTCTTGGGTCATGATGGCTCATGGCTGAAATTTAGGGGCATATGCTATAATTTTTATTGTATCCACCGCACCTGAGCTTTGATTCTATTTCCAGCCCTGTGAGATGGCTATTAATAGTGATGTATTGTTGTGTAAGAAGGATCTTTTGTAAGATTTTAAAACAGCATCCTTTGATAATACGGGACACTCTAAGAACAGGGTATTTTTTCTGGGATATGTCACCTGGGAGATCAGTTAGCGACACAAAATGCTTTAAAATCAATTTATTTTGTAAGTCCCATAATGACCCATGGATGGACTTGTTCTTTTTTTTTTCTGGCAGGTCTCAGAGTGCCCCCTTCCTGTGAGCTTGTAGTTGGTGGAGAGCCACAGTGCTGGTCTGAGGGCAGCTGTCTGCTTTTTGATGACTCCTTCCTCCACAGGGCCTTCCACGAGGGTAAGAAGGGATTAAAATTGAATCTTTTATTGCACCTTTTTATTTATCCCTTGAAGGAGGATTGACCTAAAAATGGTATAATCCAATATGGCTTAAGAAAATTGAGAGCCTTTTTAATACGAGTCTGATGGGGCTTTCAGGTTAAGATCATGACAAAATGGGGTTGTTGATTTTTCTGTTGACATGTTTCTGTGTGTGTGTGCAGGCGGCGCAGAGGACGGCCCCAGGGTGGTCTTCATGGTGGACCTCTGGCACCCCAACGTGGCCGCTGCTGAGAGACAAGCCTTGGACTACATTTTTACTCCAGGCCGCTTAGAGGACAAGGAAGGGAAATAGGTGTGAGTGAGAAACCATGTCCGACCGAGAGACAGATGGCATTTAGGGAAGTGTCTGTAGGATTGGGGAGCAACTCTTTTTCTGCCTCCAGACCAGCTCTCACATTCACTGTGTACATATTCTCAGTCTCATACAGTATCTCTCATAACTCTTCCTAGCAGATGACCAAACGTTGGGCCTCTTTTATCAATCATGTTCGTGTTTTTGCCTGTATAGTTGCGTACAGTAACAGACAGCCGCACTTGAAAGTACTTACTTGCATTTTTCAAACCTTAGTAAGTGCACGATTGTTCATGCAGCCATTTTATTAATGTGTATTAATACCATGGCAGGGGCATTTTAGCTTATTTGCCGTTGTTATTTTATTTTAAATCATTGAATGTTCAATGAAGCAAGCAGTCCCCACCTAATATACTGTTTCACATTTCCGTTTCCCTCTATCAATAGGTCAGTTTTTCTATGTAAAGATTCTGTGTGCAGCTCATGAAACAGTCCAACAGTGTGCTGACAGAGAGCAAAGTACATTACAGATACGATAAATGGCTCTTAGCGAGCCAAACAATAACCTGTCACTCTGTTGCCATTATGCTTCACAGCATGTTTGGGTTCATAGGCCAATCTGTTCTATTAGCTACACATGAACTGGAGTCATTGAGTGAGCATTAGGAGAAACACAGCATAACAACACTTACAAAACATTTTGCGTAAAGAATTGGTGGCATTACTTAACACTTAACGTCTAGCACCTATCACTAATTCTTTTACACCTACATACACATTTCCGCAAGGGCTAAGAAATTTGATCATTCAACTTTTTATATTACTCAACATCTCCTGTCGCATCGAAGATTAAAATTCTGACTCTAACCGAGACACGATTGTCGGTGGGTTTGCACATTTTTCATTTCCAGAACACCCACTTTCAAATGTATGACAAACTTTCGAGTCTTTGAATTTTTATGAATGAGTGGAAAATCTGTTGCGTGCAGAATGGTGACATATTTTCAGCAATTGTAGTGCTCACTGACATCAAATGACAGCTGAAGTGAAGCTGAGGGATCATTGCTACAGTGCTGGAACTGTTCATAAGGTTGTTATAGACACATTAAGCCAGATAAGAAAAATGTGTAGCTGCATAGTGGCTTCATTACTGTTAATAGATATCTAAACTACTGGCATTGCAGAAAGTGCTGTAACAGCGTGATCACATGAACTACAGAAATGATTTATTATGTAATTAAATAAATGCTCCCACGTCATCTGTCCTTACCCAGGCAACCACTGAACAGATTCATCCACACGTGTTTCGATAACTGCGGTCCAACGTTGGTCACATGACATGAATGTTTACAGACGCAGCTAATGTCTCTGTCCTGACTCCTGCCGGTGTGGTGGTTTATTGTGCTCCCCTTTGAAAAATCAATCTGCTTTCACGAGACATGGTTAGATAAGCACATTTTTAGGTCAAATTGTGTGCGTCGGCCTGTGCTGTAACACTGGAGATGAAGTGCTTTTGGTAAATTTACTAAACTCTTGTAATTTGGTTGTATTTGATATCAGGTTTGTATTTCTGTAAATAGGGTTGAGGTAAAAAAAAAACAAAAAAACTGAACGGTCTGAGATGTTTTGAAATGATGCTATAACTATTGTATTGTCTTGATTTACTGCTAAAGCGATTGCATTTCATTCTCCGTTCTGAAAAAGCCAACCACAAGATCATTTTGATTCAATTTGTAGATTCTGTAAGATGTTTATGACGTACTATCTCTGTTGTTCTGTGATGTGTTTCTTTTTAATCACTCTGTAATTTTGCAGCGCCATATGGTATCCATTATTAAAGCCACACAGTCCTCAATTCTTCAACAGCACTACATGGATATATGTGCGCCGTCTAAAAGGTAGTGAAAATTAAGCTTCAGCAGCTTTACAGGTCCATCGCAATCCAAGATACCCATCCATTCAATTCTAATGTTTACAAAAGTATGATTATTTACAAGCTGTTTACAACATCGGACGACACTGACACTCACATTGAGCTGTCCATAATTAGGTTTAAAATCAAGAGTGCTGTTAATCCACTTAAGAGTATGAAAACTGTCATTCCCAAGGCATTTGCTTTACATATACAGTATATGGTGGGGCAGCCATTTTGTTTACATTTGGATTAAGGATTTGTCCTTTAACACATTCTTGTGTGGATTTTGAACAGTATTTCTGTACATTTAATAAATGGTCGAGTATCTTATTTAACCAGCCGTTGTCAGGAGTGTCACTTTTGCACAGATATCACAGATCTGAAACAAGAGGTAGACTTCACACTGTGTGCATGCTTAGTCCATTCTGCTGAATCAGCCATCTCATTAATTAAACTACTGTGTCTCACACAGCTGACCTCCGTAAAATGTTCTGCAGGAGCTGAGTAGTTCAGTGGTAGAGAAGAATAAAGTCTTCTGCAGAAGTGCCACTCTGGTATTGATAATACACTCTGCAATATAAAGCAAGGGGACAAAATAAATTGTGTTGCCTCTCTCAGGCCAGATGCACTTTTATAGCGGTGGCACAGGGAGGCGTAGGCATGCAATAATGTTGTCATTGCTCTTTTTTCTCAGCAGTTATTTCTTTCTTTCTGCCTCTGGAGGATATGAAGCCTGAAGCACTAAAGTGCTGAGGCAATAATAACATTGTGTTAAATAAAAACAGCAGTGTGTTCATTACTCATGAGTGTTGGGTTCACGGCTTCATAAAGAATACACACACGGGTTAGTGTTTGGCCCTGCAACAGTCAAGGAAAAGGATTCCCAACACAAATCAGCATCCTTCACTGGGAACATCTGGTCACATTTGAGTTTCTCTAAAGGTGCACGGGTGTTGCTACATCTGTTGGCCTGTAGCTTTGGCATGTTGATGTGAGGTTGATGCCGATAATCACCAATAACAACACAGAATTCATTTAGAAAGGCCTTAGTGCTTGAATTTATAAGCTGCATGTTTTATGGGCGCAGAGTTTTGTTTCAGTGTCGCAGCTCTTGATTTATTACAGTGGGCTAAAGTAGTTATTGTTACAATACTGCGTAGTACAGTAATTACACCAGAAGTGTGGGTGAAGCTCTATGTGCGTTTGAAAGAGAGAGCAGAATACTGGAGCATGGTGGGAGGGAAGAACAGTTCCCTCACACAGGTAAACGTGTGTATGCAGATGGATTATCATGTGAGCAATATGCACTGACATCCCTAATTCATAGAATTATAAATAATACGACAGGCACATGGGTGTAGAAATGTGATAAAACGTGTCTCCCTTATACAGTAAGTCAGTGGGATGACTAGCTGTAGTGGGGTCCATGGACCTCTAGGTGGAGCTGATGGGGTCCTATCTGCCCCCGACAAAATGAAGAATAGTTTAATTTGACTTTAATTTCATTCAAATGCAATCGAGCAGTACAACCTGAGATGGGGCAAACACAACAGCATGAATACTGGTGAAATGTCATTAAATACAGCAGCCATGCAACAAGTGATGAAGCTTATAATCTTTGTCCTCCTTCAACAGAATGGTGTTGTTTTGTTGCCTTATAGTTTCTATATTAGACTATTATAGTGTAGTTTCTATTACACTGTAACTAATCAACTACCAACGAGGCAACTGCCCTGGGGCCTCAGAGCTGCAGGTCCCCTAAAGCCCCAGGTTGTCTGTGTGGCAATTACTTTGTGGTAATTTGTACAGAATTGTTTGGTAATATGCACCACTAAAAACTGGAATGGAAATGGCCCTTTAAGGTGGCTACTTCATTTCTACCCAATCTTGAGGCCCTGTCTTATAGAGGGGCCCTGTGTCTTAATCTAAATTTAACAACAGTCATACTTGCATGGTGCATGTCCTTAAACAAATTTGTATTTAATCAAATGATCACAAATTAACTCACATACAGCAAACCTGGCGCATGAGTGCAGCATGTCAGTGTAGAATTACTGGTTGGTTTTTGGGCAGAGGGAACACGTTTGTGTGTGTCAGGGGGGGCTCATTTTTTCCCCCGAGGCCCCATAGCAGGTTAATGTGGCCCTGGATAGAACACAGTAGTGTGGTTTCTCTGATATTTTGTCCACTGGGAGGACAAAAGTTGCTGAAACACTGTTCACAGTAGCATCTTATACAACACAACATCACAAACACATAAAAATAGAGCTGAATTAACACGTTGCTGCCAGGTTCCTAACAAAAAAACAGCCATATGTCTTCACAGAGCGAGTTATTGTTGCAGGCACTGTATTAGATTCCATTATTTCTGTGGATATTGTGTCTACACCCAGAATGATTATATATTTTTGTTTTATTTTGCATATTTGACATAATGTTAACAGTTTCTTATGAGGGACATTTTGATCCATGGTATCATGTTTATCCATTTGGTCTGCCTTTGTCATGGAAAAGTTTGCCGACCAATGCACTATATCTTACTACCGTGCACACCTACGTCATTCCCACGATGCCAGAGACCAGCATTCACATCAATGAAAAGGTGACGCGCTCTGCAGCGACGTGTGCCCCTCTGTTCCGCTGCCTGCGCGTGCTCCGGCCGCGCTGCCGCACAGCGTTCAGGTGGTGAAATGTAGCCTAACTTAACGCGGGCAGGCTCTGCTATGCTAATATGGGGCGACAATGGAGAGAAAACGGTGTACGATGTCGATGATCAACCCGCCGAGGCAGACTAGACCAGATCCGCAGCAATGAGCTCTTCCTTTCCAAAATCTGAATCCACGACCTCCTTACTGAAATCATCCTCGGCGGCGAGGAGACCAACACACCTCCCTGAACGCACAGCAGAAAGCCGGAGAAGTCAGCATCACCATCAGCATCAGCACCAGCATCACCACCGTCCCGCCGCACTCCAGAGCAGCAGCAAAGCCGAGGAGTCTTTCTGGTCGGCCGAGTGCGACATCAGTGCCCGGAGACCCCTGTGCCACCCGTCCCTCATCGGCAGTCAGGACAGTAGTAGTAATAATGCTGCCACTCGGGGCAAGTGTAAGTCACATGCCCCTCACAACCAAGTTCCCGACCCGCCGGAGTCAAACGGCGAGGCGGGCCGAAGTGTGAGGGAGCGCTGCAGGTCATCCAAACCCACACACCGGCACCACCACCGCAGGAAGCACAACCGGGAGGACCGTCCACCTGCGGCAGGACCACCTGAACCTGAGCACCCCCGTCGCTGTCACACGCACAGCCGCCCGGTCCCCAGGGTGCCCTCTCTGTCGGACAGCAACGACGACAGGGCTCCTCTCTGTGAGCCGAGGGACCACAAAGGGGCCAATTTGGTTAACAGCGGCGGTCAGGTCAGCAGTCCATCCCCGTCCTCCTGCTCCCTGGTCCCGCTGTCCAGCAGGTCCTCTCGGCGCTCCCGGAGGTCCAGTGCCGCTTCTTCTGCATCCGATATCAATTTACGCACTATCCTGAACTCACTGTTTGGGCAGGTAAGGCCCTGAAATGAAGATAAATGAATGGACCCGCCAGTTGTTTAACATATTTTTGTCTGAATTAAATCATCTCCACAATTGGTCAGTTGGAGAGTTTTAGTGTGTGAAGTGCAGGGATGCTCCTGGAAATGTAGGGGTCCATGACGAGCTGTGACAGTGACACCCCAAACCCAAATCCTAATTAATCTAAAACTTAATTGGTAGAGCCAGCTCTGTGGGATGGACTAACAGATTGATAATGTGGGTTTATAAACCAATTTGAACAACACATTAATGTCTCTTCAGGCTTCAGCTATAAACAATGAAATGTGTTAAATTCATTTATGCTTGCCAAACAGAAAGTAGTGCTTTGTTATTTTCTACAAAAGTGCACACAGATAGGAAGTGGTTAAGTGTGGCCTCTGGCTCTACTGACGTCCTGTTTACAATCAATATACGCTAATGTGGTCTGATGCAGTTTGCAAACACTATCATCTCTGGACAGATTATAGAGGGAAAAGCTTCCTCTACACATTCATTTCTTATGTAATTTGTAAATACAGCACTACCTCCTACAGACCTCCTCAATCAGGCAGACCTTTCTTAGTGAAGTGGCTGTGCTGGGGCAGATGAAATGCTCTACTACAGCAAGGAGGGGAATCTCTGATGTGCTAATGTTCATTTGGTCAAAGACAAAGATATATATTCATGTCCCTGCATCAACACTGCAGTGATTGTTGTGCTGCGTTTGAAGGAAACCACTTTGATGTTCCCGTTGCTGATGGAGGTTCTATTTTGAGCCTTAAATCTATTTACGCAAAAGAAAAGAGCTCAGCTTAATATGGATTCTTATCAGTGGTGTGATTTTGCATAATTCTGGCTCACAGAGCTGAAGTGTGTTAAAGCAACCAGTTTTAGTTTTGCATTGCAAATCCTCACAAAGCTCCACCTTGCTGCTGGTAATATGTTGTTTGTAATGTGTTGTTTATTGAGGGCATTTTCCCAGTCGCTTCCACAGAAGTCAGAGTTTAGTTCTTTCCATGTAGGGTGTTTGTGATCATGAATCAGGAAGTGATTTACGCGCGTTGCTGAATTAGGAAGCTCTCATCCGCAAAATAGGCTCAGTATGGGAACACGGAGATCGGCCATTGTGGCTTCAAGAGAAAGATCTTCTAGCACTTATAGTATGAAAGCCCATTCTACAAATAACCCGTGAGTCAGTCTGCGAGCAGCTCTGTGAAAACATTAGTGTGACCTGAAAAAGGTCTTCGATGAGACAGCTAGATGGAGAGCAGTTCAATGATGGGCAGAAATGCAACACATGGCTTGAGAGACACACGCACTGCCTTTGGCATTTTGTCTGAACATTGCATTCAAAGTAAACTGGATTTTTGCTGCCCTGGCTGCGTTTCGACAAGCCAGAATGGAAATAGGCCTACATGTTAACAGATGGTGATCAGGTACCCAGGGATGAGAATTGTTTGAGTCCTTTCATGAGGGGAACCGTATCCTCACTAATTCTGTGTGTAGAGAGAAAGATTTCCTCACTATAGCTATCTGTACTAAGATTAGTCTTCCTTCTGCAGATATATACACACGCGTAGATATAAATTTCACTGTAACAGATGGACTATACAGTGACTGTATTCTTTACACAGTCACAGTCTTTATGTGTTTCTCTTTGGTGCCATGTGGCGGCTGCAGGTCAGAGTGACCTTGTCCTTGCCTGCAGAGGGCAGAGGATGATGTGTAGGGTTGTGGGGAGGGGGGCGTGATGCAAGAAAAACAAAGGCGCATGCAGAAATAGCGCAAAAGTGCAATGTATGACTTGAAATGCAATCTCTCGGTTGCAAACAGACAAATTAGTCTAGCACTTGAGAGTGAGAGTGCAGGTGAGGAGGACAGCAAGGCTGGAAATAGGTCATTACAGAGTGTTCTTGTAAACTTGCCTGGTACATATTTTCAAAGCCTAGAAAGAGCAAACGTCTCACAATATGTGTGTGACCCTGAAGCAAAGGTTGCTTTTCAGCTGCACATTTGCAAATACTGTATTTCCCTGCAGGAGAGCTGGCACCACTTATCCCATTTGTCTTGTTTATTCTTGTGTTTGGTTGGTCTTGTGTTGTTCGCAGAATAACTATAACAGTTTGGCGAGTGTGACAGTTGGGTGAAATATCTCGCAGACAGTGGATCACCCTCTTTTCCTTTAATAGGCATAATTCTGTTTCCCTCCTTGGCCCACTTCCCACTCTCATTTAGTTTCTCACACTCACTCTTATTTCTTCTCTCTCTCTCTCTCTCTCTCTCTCTCTCTCTCTTACTGTGTGACATTGGCTCTCTTACTATTGCTACGTCCATTTACTCCAGAAAGTGCGCTCCAGTGCAGTTCACTGTTTTTTCAACCAGCTGTAGGTTAGCATCCCGGTCTTCATGGGTCTTGCTGAAACCAGAGTTTGCACTCCTCTCAAAATCCAAACTGCAAACTTAACGGAGAAAAAGCCCTCATGGTCCTTTTTAGTGCCTCTTTTCTCCTTTGGTATGGGAAACTGCTTAGACTGGCCTCTGAGAACGGTAGGATTGTTTTCACCCCTGTCTTTCTCAGTTTGTTTGGTGGATTTTGTGGCGCATTTGAAACTGAAACTGGTTAATGAGTCGTGCGGTATTCTTAGAAAGGTTTGTGTATAATTTTGCATATTTGTGTGCAGTTGCATTCGTTCTTTCTGCTCAAACTCACACATGGAAGTTGATGAAGTAAGTTGTCATATTGCAAAAAAAAACCCCTAGAAGATGTTTTTGTGGGACATGCCTTTACAAAAACAGTCAAAATCAGCATGTGTCATGATTATACTAGACTCCATCTGGAGTAGTTTTAACATCCACACTGTTTAATGTTGGTGGTTTGCAATGGAAATGACTTTATGAATTGAGAGTTATTCTGAAACTGCATTGCTTATGCTGTAGTTGGCTCTCGCTTAAACATGTTAGATTAATGGCTTCAGACTTTGGCAGACCTTTTGGTGTGCAACAGGAGCTATTTTCTAAAAAGTACTGTATGTCCCACAGAAGAAAATGTGTCCTAATGTCTTCAGAGCATTATGTCTTTTGTGATCACAACACATGTAGCCTGTTCGCTGGTGCTTTAGCTCGTCTTTTCTCTTCTCCTGAGTATGTTTACTGTTCCTGTGACAGTGTATAGGTGTGAGGTGCCAGTCCCTACAACGTGGCAAGTAAACTGTTATGAGCGATGAGTGGAAAGTTGGCAACATGCTGTTTTATTGATGCATTTACCTTTCTGCTATGTTTTCATATTTTCGACATTGTTTCCCTCTCATTCACGCTTGCACAACACACACGCACACGTGATACTTTTACAGAGGAGTGCAGTTCTGTCTTAGCATTTAATCTATTGCCTATTTTCAAGAATATAAAGAGTCTACATCCTCACATCCTCTCAAGTTGTACCTTAATTCCATTCTGCTCCGAAGCTGCTGCAGATCTCTAACACTGTCTCTGCACCCCTCTGGAAAGACGGTCCAGGATGCTGAGAGGAGATTCAGAGGGGTGCTGTCCTGTGAGGAGATGGGCCCGGCAGTGTATCTTGGGCCTTATCAGGAGTCCATTGTTTCCATGACACAAAACTGCGTTCTCGTGGGCAGCATACTGGGGCAAACCTGTGTCTTCCTGAATAAAGGCATGGCCACGTGCAGGCAGGCTGTACGTAAGTTTGGAAAAACATCCTTTTTTTATCTACATCTGTCTGTATTTATATCAGCATTAACCTGGACAGGGTTTCTATCATTACCAAACAAGCTGCCACAACAATTATCACCGCTAGGTTGTTGAGACCCTATCGATTATTTTCTATGTTAATATTTTACTTTTTTCCACTCCCGCTGCTGGTATCTTGCCAGCTGTCAGTAGGGAACACACAGGTTTGGAAAATGACTGAGCCTGAAAGATTCACACATCTGTATTATGTACAGTGAATGCACAAAATATTAAAGGATTTATTTTGACATTTTGGGAAATATGCTAGTTTGCTGTCTTCCCAAAAGTTAGATGAGAAGATTGATACTACTCTCACGTCATGGGGTGTTTTATGCTGGTCTGTTTCTTGTCCAGGCGTGGTTGAAGGCTGAAGGTCGTCATATGTGATGTGTAACGATATGACATTTGAATTTGTGAGTTTTAGAGATGCTGATTGTTACCTTCAGGCTAGCTGTTTTCCCCTGTTTCCACTCTTTGTGCTAAGCCTGCTGGCTGCAGCTTCATATTTACCACAGATATGAGAGTGGTATCGAGGTTCTTATCTAACTCTCTGCAAGAAAGCAAATAAGAGTATTTCCCAAAATGTCAAACCATTCCCTTTTGGAACAACTTCCTGTCACTCAGTTACAACCCCATCTGCACAATCCACAGCTCATATATCTCCTTGTCTACACTATTAAATGGGTACTTATCAATGTACAGTGATGGCAGGTGAATTGCATGAAGAGTGAGCGGCCTTAATAATTTGTATTTAGTAGTAGTAGTAGTAGTAGTTTTTAAACAGTCACATGAGGGAATTGATCAGCCCTGCGACGTGTCCGTATAAGTGATGATGGTTGATGCGCTGACAGTGATGGATGGACAGGATGAAGTGCTGATGGTGCATGTTGGATTGGCTGGTTATGCGTCCTTGGGCTCATGTGCCTCCCGTGTTTTTTACGTCAGTGGTTCCGGTCAGACTGTTCTTCGGGCCTGACGTCAACACTCAGTGTTGTGTTTAGACTTTCTCGCTGCTCCTGCTGTTAACCCCTGAGGGTTCTGGGATATGTCTGCCTCTCTCTGCCCTTTAAAGGTTGCGATCATTGTAAGCAAGCACTGGAAAAAAATAGAAACAGTCACATTCTTCTGTGAACACGGGGATTATGGTTCCCAGTCGTGCTCGACAGGGATCAGCCTATTTATACCTGGAGGTTTTGTCATCAAGATGTGAGATAGTTTCAGCCTACTGTTAACATCTTTTGCTGTTAGGCGGCCTTAAGTCGAGGTTCACAATAAGGCTGAGAATTGTTATGGAGAAGGTCGCTGATTTAGGTTTGGGCATCACTGGAGTCACAGCGCTGTCAGTGGTATGTTTGGCTCAAACACAGAAAGAGTGTGTTTGTTATGATGTGTGACCATGATGACTGCTTTCTTCATGTGCTGTGAATTTGTTTTTGTACTGACCAATGATTGAATGTTATGTCTTAATAGGACAGAGAGCTGCGGCCAGAAGAAATGGACGGTAAGTTTCTCTTTCTTTAATGTTACAACACAGGTTTGTCAAAAAGCTTTACAAAACAAACATGAAAGTAAAATTAGATGAAAAGAAGGACAAGTTTTAACAAGTGGTGAATAACATGTAAGTAAAATGAGAGCCATATGACTACAAATAATATTTATGCTATCGCTCAACAGAGTTGCGGGACGCTTTCAAAGAGTTTGACAAGGACAAGGACGGTTTCATCAGCTGTAAAGACCTTGGAAACTGTATGAGAACCATGGGATACATGCCCACAGAAATGGAGCTGATTGAACTGAGCCAACAGATAAACATGAACTGTAAGAACTGTCTCCTGTATTTGCCATGCATATAGTTGTATCCTGTGTGTGTATGGTGGTTTGAACTTCTGTGCCAAAATCTCTTTTTCTTAAGTGGGAGGTCATGTTGATTTTGAGGATTTTGTAGAGTTGATGGGCCCAAAACTCCTCGCCGAAACCGCGGACATGATAGGAATAAAAGAGTTAAAAGATGCGTTTAGAGAGGTAAGAGTCCCTGGATTCAAATTTAGTTCATTTGTTTCTGTAGCTCTGGTCATGTTGTGAGATTTTTACTATTTGCTTTTCCTCTGCTTTTTGTTCCCAGTTTGACACTAATGGAGATGGTGCCATAAGCACATCTGAGCTCCGAGATGCAATGAGGAAGTTGTTGGGCCAACAGGTAAGATTTCTCTGTCTCTAAACCATGAATGTATGAATACCCACTGTGTGTGGGGCTCCGCTGACTGCTGTCAACCTTTTGTTCCCAGGTGGGTCTAAAGGAAGTAGAAGATATCCTGAGGGATGTTGACTTGAATGGTGACGGGCTTGTTGACTTTGAAGGTAACTCACCTTTTACAAACGACGCATTTAAGGTGTGCTGTGGAGTTGAGTGCAGCCTGTCATTCTCCTCCTCTCCTCTCTTTTCACAGAGTTTGTACGCATGATGTCTCGCTAAGATCGCGAAACGATCGGTCCTGAATGTGAAGCTGTGTCCTTCTCTATACTTGACCGAGTACAACAGAGGACACGCTAAGATCTCTGAGCCACCCAAATCTGAATGACACTGGAATTAAAACTCCTTGAATGTTACGGAGCGAGGAGTCACCTCACACTTTCAGTCAATAAGTGTTCTTCCTGAAAAGTCTCCAGTTCAACTGAGGCAGAATTTGCTGTAGCCTAGCTGATGATTGTCCAACTTATGTTTTTGCACTTTAATTCTCACTAAATAACTTCCTGCGTGGATAGATTGCTGGTGTCTTGTCTCATCCTCTACATGGTTAAAATAAGTGTCTTGCAAAATGTCGCCTTTGATGTACAACAAAGTCAGGACGAGAGAGTGAACGCCTGTAGAAAAGATGTAAAAGATCAGTGCACTGTTGAACATGTCAGTACGTTTTCACACAGTATGTGTTATATTAGAAATTGTAAGTGGAACGTCCTTTGTGTGACATTGGTGCTCCACCCAGGAACCCATGTGGCAATATCACACCTGTATTGCGACTGTGTGACCATCTGTGATTTTTCCATGTGCCAGTCCAGTCCTGTAAAAGCATCACTGTCCGACAACTACGTGCAACGAAGAAGCAGATCTCTGATATTAATGAGAAGCAGAGCTCTGACATACATTTCATATATGTCATTCACTACAGTCTTAGATCAAGGGCAGCTGAAACAGTATTTACAAAGATGCACAGCTGTCTTTCAAAGCTTAAATCCGGAGGACCAAAGTGCTCACTGACACTAGCCTGCTGTGGTTTGGAGCACCCTATGCAGTGTATGTGTGCAGTGTAAATGGAGCAACTCCAGACTGTCTTTCAGTGCTCACAGGTTTGAATTCCTAGAGTCTTTCACCTAGCTTTGGGAACAAGTAATGTCTGTTTTAAAAACCCATACTGCCCTGTCTGAGGTCATACAGTAGGAATGACATATGTGAACTGTATTCATGATGTGGATGTGATTATGTTGTACCTGTACTGTACGTCAATGTCAATATGATTGTAGTTGTGGTAACGTTCCACACATCCGTGTTGTCGAAGCAATTTTTATGCATGCCAAAGAGAGAAATTTATTAAATTCAGTATGCACATTTGCATTTTTGTCTAACAAAGTAAACAAAAAGATTTCGCCAAGTTAACTGTAGAAAAATAAAAGGTGTTTACATTTGAGCCCCTTTTTTCTGTGATGTTGCCAAAGAAAACACAGGCGTTATGTAGTTTTCACTTTGTTATTTGGACATGATGTGATACTGAAAAATAGCTTATTTTGATATGGACCTTAACTTTCATGCTATACTTATTCATCTTTACTGTTTGTCTATAAGGCCTATGTCAAAATGTCATGAGCAGTATATTAGTATAGCACTGTGTGCTGTCACTGCATGTCTTGAGGACAAACCTCCTTATAGCATCTATTATTCATAGTTGTTTCTGGTAAGACTGCAGCTGGGTAAGCTTTACCTACAGCAACGCTGCAGAACCATCTCTGTCCAAGTCAGCAAATGAAAATAACTGTAAATAACTGTGCTGCGTCCCTGTCTGACTTATGACTGATTTCGATGGGATTTCTGACATACCAAACAACTGCAGTAATTTCATTTCACTGTTATGCTTCAGCTAAATTTGGCAACATCTGTGCACCATTGTAAAAGAATGCAAAAACAGTTCAAATGGCCACATTAACACTCAAATGTTCAGTGCCAGAATTAGTTTCCATCTAGAAAGAATAGAGGAGATTGTTGCAGGCACAGCAACACCCACGATAAAACTGCACTATTGCGAGCTGCCTCTGGGCCACTTGTCTTCTGGAGACACATTGTTGCAAGCAGCAGCAACAAACTGACAGAAATAAATGTTTCACATATGCTCATGGAAAGTACTTTGTGGAAACATCATGAGACTTTGTAGGAGTTTGCTGTTAACTGATTGCAAATATTGACAAAAAAAAAAAATACAGCACCTGCTGCAGCAAAACATTGAACTGCACAAGGCTGTTTGTTTGCTTCATTTTAAGGACATTTCAGGATATTTTTAAGGATATATTTTAAGGATATTTCAACGTATGTTTACCAACGCTGTGTTACGTAAAAAACCAATCCTGAAACACCTGCCATCCGTAGAGGTATTGCTGTTGCCATAGCAACTATCTCCATTCATTCCTTTCTGGTCAGCTCTCGGTGCACCCGTGTGCGCGCTGCGTTGGACTCTCCTGATTGGACAAGACCCGGACCATACCATACCGGAAGGAGGGGGGCGTAAAGATTTCTTAAAGAACACGTGTAATATTACTATATTTTTTAAAAATACATTTCAATCCATTAAATAATAGTGTAGTAAATATAATGTAGAAGATACCTTAGGTTTGGTTGTCAGAGCAGAACTGGTAACTGACTGGACCCCGGTCAATACAAGTAGGCCTACCCTCTTGTAGGTTTGGAGTGATTATAGGCAAAGGAAACCACTTTATAACAACAATATAAGGCATTTATAACTGTAAAATAGCCTTTCTTTAGCATGTTGGTGCTGTCATTGAAGTTCAATGAGTTTCTTGCCCTGCACTCACATTTTTAACTTTCTTTCTAACTTAAAGCCCCACAATGTAAATGGTAAACTTGTTATTTAAGGTTAGGCCTGCCATTCTGTCTAAAAGAGGGGGTGTGTGCACAAACTGAGACTGCTGCCTGACAGGCTAAACTCAGGGCATGCAATCCTCCATAACCCCTCACTTGGCGTGGAAAAAAAGACACAGATCTTCAGTCCATCAAGGTTAAAATATGAGCACAAACTGTTTAAAGTTATGATAATCTTGTCATATACTGTCATAACACAGTAGGATGTGACTGGTGCATGGTGTGAAATGGTGTTTCATGGTGCAGGAAACCTCACCAGGAGGATGTGATTGGCCGGAGCGTGTGTCACTCATTGGCCACGGGGAAGTGTCAGGTTAGGTAGCGCGGCTCCGCTCCGCCTCCTGCGAACTGCTCAGCCGCCGGAGCTAGCACAGCAAATGTTAGTTTGGATGCACACATTGAATGAAAGTCAGTGTAGCAGGCTGTGGCCACCAGCAGCTGAGAATATCTGCAAAGTTATCTTTATATCCGTGTGGGCACCTGGTGAGACGGTATCAGCAGAGATAAGATAAGACACGTTGGCAGAGGACGGGTTGAAGATATTTGTGGAAGGGGAAGGTAAGAGACATTTGTACAAACGTTAGCCGGGCTCTCACAGACCAAGTATTTCTGGTTAGACAGGTAGGTTAGCTAGCTAGCTAGCCCAACTGACAAACGCTGCTAATTCCTCGTTATCTGTTAGTGTTTGCCTGACTAATACAGAGGAGGTGTATTATGATTTTGTTCCCCTTAAGCTAGGATGCCTGTTTATAATTTTCATTTTCAGGGCATCTGTGTGCTTTTGTGCTAACCTAATGCTACTGCCGGTATTGGTACTGTTAACGTTAGCATACTGGCTAACTTACAGGTATCATGTTGCATGTCATCAAGTCAAGCTGGCTAGCTCCTAACGCTAGCTAACCTTATGTGGATAATACATGTGAAAGGCTTACTTCCGTACAGTAACCGAGGCTGTGCTACATGCAAGCAGATACCGACGCTGTCTGTCTGTGTGTGTGTGTCTGTCTGTCTGTCTGTCTGTCTAGGACCGGGCTGTGTGTGGCAATGCAGCGGGTCACGGCGCAGCTCGTCGTCGGGCTGGTCGCAGCGGTGCTGTCGCTGCTGGCAGAGCAGTGTTGGGCGGACGGCGGGGGCCCCAGCCTCGCTGAACGGGTTATCTGGGCTGTAAATGCCGGGGGTGAAGCACATGTAGACGTGCACGGTATTAACTTCAAAAAGGACCCATTGGAAGGGAAGGTTGGCAAAGGTGAGTCGATGTTATCAGCCCTTAACTGCTTATATTAGTGTGCACGTCTTGCTGGGCTTCACCTGTAAGGTGCTGCTGACAGCGACACTGTGTCAAGATACAAAGCTGTGCAGACATTTCCAGCAGAAACCTCTGCATGGTCTGGCTTCCGCAAGTAACCACAATCTAATGAGGAGTCAGCATAGAGGACTACAGCTCCGCCCCCTCTCAGCATGTAGAGGAAGCAGGTGATGATATGATCCAATGCACTCTACAGAGTCACTTTTGGCTCCGGTTATGAGGCAGAGATACTGTTTTTCCAAGCTGGAGTGGACACAGTGTGGTAAGTTGCCATTTGAGACAGAAGGGCAGTGTATTTCAGTGAGTGCAGGAAAAGGTCAGGGCTTGTGCAATTTGGTACTTTTCTTGGCTTAAAACGTGACCGGTTTTCCAGTAATGCGGCTATTAATGTGGCCTTGTGAGCAAAGTGCACGCTGAACCTGATGCCATTCTCCTTTTGTAGCATCCGATTATGGGGTGCGCCTGCCAATACTGCGCTCCAGTCCAGAAGACCAGATTCTGTACCAGACAGAGCGCTACAATGAGGACACTTTTGGATATGATATTCCCATTCGTGAGGAAGGAGACTACATACTAGTTATGAAGTATGCAGAAGTGTACTTCGCCCAGTCACAGCAAAAGGTATGGCAATTCATGAATCAGAGATGTTCTAGTGTGGTGTGTGTATTTAATAGAGATGTATAAGATGTCATTTTATCTGCACAGTTTGAATGGTGTTCAGACAGTACTCTGGGAGTTAGTCAGTGTACTCCATTGATGGCACCATGAATGTTAGGCTGTGCTTGTGTGTGGATTAGCTGTGAATCATTGCTTATTTGGGAATCTGTTTTTCTAGGTGTTTGACGTCCGTCTAAATGGCCATGTGGTGGTGAAGGACCTGGATATCTTTGAGCGAGTGGGTCACAGTACCGCTCATGACGAGATCGTTCCCTTCTCTATTAGACGTGGCAAGCTGAGCGTGCAAGGAGAGGTGTCCACTTTCAACGGCAAGCTCACCGTGGAGTTTGTAAAGGTGAGCTGTTTTTATCCGAATTATCTGCGAAGCTTCTGGGTGTCATTGTCTGCCATAAGGTGCTTGGTTGATTTTCTGATTATGTCAACCTTCTGGTACCTAATAGATACACAGTATTTCAAGTAAAATTTTTTGATTTAGTCATTCTCTTTGTCGTTTAGTCTTTTTTTT
>NTHP01000004.1:2733452-2778777 GCA_003416845.1 Oplegnathus fasciatus | reverse complement strand
AAAAAAAAAAAAACATTTATAAATTAATAGATTTGACATTGAAGTGCATCATTTCCTTGGAAGCTTTGTGATTCAACAGATGAAATGTTTCCATGCAGAACAGAGTCCAGTCTCCTCATCTGTAGTACAGAGCCATGAAAGGTGTGTGTGAGAGGTGAACGCCGCCAGCTCCACAGGACACCCCTGATCCCGCCTGACTGCAGCCCAGGACCAAGCCCAGCTCCAGAACAGGCAGCGTGTTGGCGACCCCATCCCCCCACACATCACCGTCAGTGTCCTGCAGAGCCCCTGAAGCGCGCTTTTCTCCTGGTGGATCCCCCCTAGAAGAAAACACCACCCGCCGCATGTTCACCAAGCTGGGACCCCCTCTGGCAGCACCTGCCACCTCCTGCAGACTCTGGAAAAGGAACAGCAGATCCACCCTCAGCTCCACTGTGTTGCCCCGCGACCACAAACTGTACCTAAAGGAGACGAGAGACAACATGATTACAACCAGGCCTGAGAGTCCCAGAGGCCATCAGACCAACAATCGCTTTGTGTCTCTGGAGGCTTTTAGACTGATGACTGACATGAAGAATTTGTGTACATTAGTAAAAGTATATATTCAGAGCAGAGTTTTTACCTTGTAGGAAGGCCGCGCTTCGCCATAGATGAAAGCACAGGGTGGATATCCAGATGTTGTGGGTTGGAAAGTTGGAGGTGAAGCTCTGCTCTCATAACTGCCAATGATAGAATCTCTCTGGTGAGGAGAAACTCCACATCTGTGTCTGAGGAGGAGGAGAAGAGGAAGTCAAGAGTCTGTCAGAGTCATGGTACAGTTTAAGACGGAGCATTTCCTGTCACAGAGCAGCACAAACACTCGTGTCAGGCTCCAGTTTGATAAACCCCAGGGATCAGATCTCCACCACAGAGGTGATGTTTTCACTCCTAATACCTTGTTAATCTGTCAGCAGGGTATCTCAACAATTCTTGGAGGGGACATTAAGCCAGCTAAGACTCATTTGTATGCAGATAACATGGTCCTCTATACAGCTGCATTCATCAAGACCTTCACGTCCTCCAAACTGCTTCTCAAGCACACCAGCTTTCACTTCTACAGCTTGTGACAGTCCTGCACCGTCACACGCTTTCAACACCACGTTTCCATACTGATGCTTAAGGGCTGTTTATCATGCATCTTTTTTTTCCTTCTAAATTATGTAGCTACTGATTCATCCCCACGTTCTCTGCATGTTAACTGGGTGGCCTTTGCTGAGTGTAAATCTTGAAGTATATCTTCAAAAGTCAATTTTGGTAAACAAGTTTTATCTTTGCCAAACTGCTGTCTCATTTCTTCAGCACTCCTCTGAGTGTCTGAATTGTACAAAACTGTGCTTGAAGTAACTTACAAGGTAGTCTTCATCTAAAGACTAAAAAGGGAATTTAAGTGAATTTGACGATGGATGCTTTTAATGAGCAAAACTGCTCTTTTCCTCTGACTTATATTATTACATTTTAATTTCCCATACAGCTTTTTATACTGTATATCTTGATTCCAAATCTTAAAAGCCTGTTTCATGGCCAAGAACTAAATTCAACCTAAAGGTAAATAATGGCAGTGATGTGTTGATGCAGCTGGAGAATCTTTCACCACTGTTAGAGGTCAAAGCCCTCTTGATGGTTGAGGTCTAAAGGCCCACAGTTCATTTGTGGACACACCAGTTTCTGTGGTTACAATAGCTACTTTTATATGTTGCACTGAGCTGCATTTAGTGGAATTAACCACATGGACAGTAAACCTGATCTTCCATTTTTCTGGTTTCTCTGCAGCCCATCTGGGGCCCCTGTGCGTCTGTAAACCACCATGCTTACCAGGACCAACACAACACGACCAACAAATTGCAGTTCTAAAGTATAAGACAAAAAGTTTATTGTGACAACGCACGTGTTTCAGCTAGATCTACTTTCTCTTACCGCCTCTCAAGCGACCTTGAATTCCTTTCACGCTTCTGCAGTTTAGTCCCTCTTGACAGCAGTGGTAAACCCGTCGGACAAAGCTGAAAAGAGATTTTCCTGGGAACACCAGGCCCCGGGAGGCTCCAGGGGAAAAGGGCCGAACACGGAGCTGCAGCAGTGTCGCATTATCCTCGGGAGCTTGTTGTGTGTTTTCCAGCCAAGGCGCCGCCAGCTCCGCGCAACGCTCCCGGTGCGTCTCCGCGATCCCGCGCCTCCACCGCTTCAACGCGTCCGTGCGTAAAGTTGGTCCGGAGGGTTCATCTGCTGTTTTCGGCGACTGTGACAGGAATCCCAGCATGTCTACCGCGCGACCAAATACTCCCATGTCACTTGTCATCGCCGAGAGAAAGAATAGAGCAATCCAAACGCAGTGCGAGGAGGCCATGGTGATGTTTCTAAATCCGGGCCTTTGGATCTTCGCTGAGTAATAAGGCAGCTTCTCTGTTGTGCCAACTCGAGTTTGGTCTGCCTGCTATATACCCCACTGACAATGGGGACATCTCACCACTTAGAATTTGAATCCTGACCCTCCTCACAGTCCCTGCCCCTCTTTTTGTTCGTGCCCCTAACCACCCATTTGCCCCCCACCGCTTTCTTTTAATGCGCGTGCATAATGAGGCGCCCCGAAGAGCGCCGACCCCATCCATTCAAATTCAGCTACTTAGCTAATGACTCTAATGACTCCATATATGGATCATCAAGAACGATCTTATTTACAACACATATAGCGCAGAAACGTTGGGACAGAACATGAATAATAACATTTTATGAGCATGTGTTTGGCCTTTCAAAATAGCCTCGCGCACGTCCTTCTTCGGGCCAGTTGTGACCATTTCGGGACGAGGCGTTAAGCCTGAGGCGGAAAACAATGGGGCCAGATCGCAGGGTCACATGCGGGCCGCTGATGGCCCTAATAAGGCCGTGTAGCTCCTGTGGTTTTAAACAAGCATTTACAAAAGTAGCTCACACAAGACTCACCGAGAGGATCAAGTATTCATTTAATTTCCACTAATAATGCACAACAGTATATCACAGTGCACCTCAGCTAACTTTAGAATACAGACAGTTTTTAACAAATGACACTTTCAAGGAAAAAAAAACAGTAGATCTAGTAGCTGGAGAGTTAAATAACATTTTGTTTGTCACCAAAGAGTAGATTTGAAATAAATATACATTTTTATACAAACTATTTTAGATTATTGTATACATTTGTGTAATAAACTAATACAGTTTTGCAGTATGTGCTGCCAGGAAAAGCATGATTCTGTACAAATGTGCTCAGTTAAGTCGTATAAAGATTTAATCTTGCTTTAGTCCATATTTTCCTATTAAATGAATTAATACAAGTAAGAGGAATTTTTATATTGGCTGCATTTGGGATGTGACTTAATGGAAAATACCTGCAAAATTTGTTCAGTGTGTGAACAGGAGCTTAATAAGGCACAATTGTAGTTCTAGATATAAACGGTAATGTGTTTTAACATGACAGAAATAAAATATGGACAAACTGTCCTCAAATCAAGTGAAACTGTGACTAAAACCTCATTGTAAACACATCCTACTCTACCAAACACCCTCTCTGTCGTAGAAAATAATCATAATTATGATACAAATTTTAAAAAATGCAAAGTTCTGCTATGAATACAAGCGCCATAAGGTTTCACAGCATACGCTAATATCATACAATCTGTTGTGGGAGCAAATAAACAAGCTACAAGCCAAAGGAAGCTTTCAATCATAGTCTCAAATTTTCTGTGTACATTTTAAGGTTACCCACAGGACAGCTCTTCATATTTGAACAAAATGCTCCTCCTGAACAGTGAGAGGAGACGTCATGATGCTGCCCCGTTAGAGTAGGTTGATCCCGTGTTTCAGTAGTCTGTGTCGGGCCTTGCTGGGCAGCGAGAAAGCACTGTCCTGGTGGTTAGGGATGCCCGAGTTCCTCAGCGATCCCCCGTGCTGCTGGAAGTAAGTCTCCTGGGCCACGCTGCTGGTTCCATACACAGCAGCACCAGCACTCCTGCAGTGAAAATGTCCCACGCATTTACATTTCAAGCATGTGGAATGATGACATGCAATAGAAAAGAGCAAAGTCACACAATGAAGAAATGAGACAATGGTTTTTCTTCTCCAGTAAATGTGAGTTGTTGGAGAGTGAGGAAGAACATTTAGGGATTGGTGGGATGTGATCATAGACATGATTAACTGACAGATCTGACCCCCACCCCCGACTTCTACTTGAGGGAGCTGTGAAAGGCACGAGAAACCCCCCAACCACCACCACCAGCACGTCACTGCCATACTGACCTGATAATAGCCTCCTGCAGAGTTTCAGTGTTACAGAAATGCGAGTGAAGAAGTGATGTGGCTCTCACAAAAGGACGCTCCGGGGCTCCCCCTGGTCGACCAGACAGGTTGGCTGCAGAGACACACAATAACAAGAGACTCAGTACCACAGTGGCACATTGACCTGGACAGGCATGCCTGCTGCACAAAGGAATGCTGATCACAGTATTACTAATTAGCCGTTAGCTCATGCAAAGACAAATATAAACTACCCCCTCCCCACCTAGTCCCCAGGTAGAGATGGAGGGGCAGAAGAGCTTATACTCACTCTAGAAGAAGAGTGAAAACTGGGAAACTGGAAAAGACAGAATTGTCAGAAATATGAGAAATGCAAAAAACATGCAGAGCGAGTAAAGATGAACACAAAGAGAGTCAAAGAGTGAGTGAAGAGAGGACAGATGTGAGAGCATTATGGGAGCCTCACTTGTCAGCGTGCTCTGAATGCAGTCAAAATGGGCAAAGATGTAGGGTCCTGGAGCACCCGTGGCCCCAGGAGAGATGGCCCTCAAATGGGCCTCCAGTCCATTGAGTGATGCCAGGCTGCTGTGATACTGGATGCAAACCATAAAGGAAGAGAAATCATGTCCAGCTGGTGGATTATTGAGGTTAGACATCATACTGTGTTACATCAGCTTCTTTTTGTTCCAGTCAAAACCAAAAGAACTAAATTGCGGTTTTGTTCTCACAAACTTTCAATATCATAATGTGACAAAAACGAGAGAAATCCCAGTTATTAGCAGGGTTTCTGTTGTTTCTCACCACTTCCTCCATAGAAGCTGTGTCACTCAAGAAGTGAGGCTCCACCAGCAGAGCCAGCACCAAGCCTTTAACCCGGTGCAGGTACAGCGCCATGGGAATCAGCGGACTCTCCTCTGGGTTGTCAAAAGCACCAGAGCAAGTGGGAGGATCTCGCATCTCCGCCTTGTGGCCTTGAGCACTCCCACGGCCACCTCTGCTGGCCTCTTCCGAAAGCTTATCGTCATGTGATTCCTCATTCCTGAACGTGAGATGTGAGTTTTCTCCAAACGCTGAGCTGTCTTCTTCGCTGTGGATCCGGCTGCCTCCTCCTCCGTTGCTGTGAAAACTGTGATAGTACGACTCTTCCAGCGCTTCCTCCTCAGCTTCATGGGAGTGTTTTCCATTTGAGAAAGGAGGCTCGAGCGACTGTGGTGGGCGGCTGAGTGGATCAGCGGTGCTCTGTGATGGAACTGGGCTAAAAGAGTCGTCTGACAAGCGAGGGCTGAAGGACACCTTCAGGGGAGACTGAGAGCAACCTGGATCGGATGGCTCGGATTCAGAGGAGGGCGTGTCAGATAGCGTTCTTGACAGGCGGGTCTTCCTTGGGGGAGTGTCTTTGTGTGGAGTAGAATGGGAACTGGAGGGTAGAAAATAGTTTGAGACACACACAATTCTCTGGAAGTTTTACACAAACATCCTGTTTTAAGGAGCATATGAAAGTCAAATAACTTCTGCAAACAAGGTAAGTGAAACCCAGTAAAGGAAGATGCTACCTGAAATCCCTGTCGATAGGGGTGGATTGCAGGTACTGAAGTTCAGACGTGGTCAGGAACACAGTAGTGGAGCTGACAGCATCGCCAGCTGAGCTGGACGTACTCTGGACCGAAATCAAAATTGAAAAACTTTGTAAGACTCTGTTAAAGGTACAGTTCAACATTTCTTATTGGCTTGAGACTTTACTCTTTTTGAAGTGTTTTGTGCGCAGCTATAATAATGCTGATCTGTTTGGAGGTTGGTGAGAACAGCCTTATTCCCACCATCATGTCCTACCTTGGTGTATGTTTCAGTCTCATGAACCATCACCTTCATTGTGAGCTCTGGAGACATCTGTGTGCTTACAACTCTGTGGAGAACGGGCAGAAAAGTCAGATTTCAGAACCTGTTATTTGCAAAAACGATCCCACTGACAGGTGGATGTTGTCAAAATGTCAGCTCACCTTCCTCTGAAAAGAATACAGCCTGCTAACACTAGAGGGCAGCGCTGACAGGCCTGAAGAATGAGGGCAGCTTTGAGCAGGAGAAGTGGGTCAACCTGAGGCAAAGAATTACAATTGTTACCTTTAAGTTCATATAAAAGAACATAAACTGAAAGGCAATAAATATACCATTTACAAGATGATGATCTAATGAACTTTATCACTTCACTTGTTACACCAAGATATAAGATGTTATGTCATCTGTTGTATTCTGTGACAGACTTGGCATGTCTCACGATGTGTTTTGCAGAAGCTTGCACCAACAGTGGGATTTGACTAAATGCGCTTTAAAAACAGCACATTTGTACATTGTAATTTAACCTTTCATATGCCTAAAAATATCCAGGGTTTACTGCCATTTGGTTGGCAGCTTGTCCATATGTAAATGTAAAATACTGAGTACTTGCACAATACACATTGTGACACAGTCATATCCTGTCTGAAATCATCTATGTGCAGCGGCAGCATTAGAAAAGCCACCGCAGGTTTAATGTAGAACTGCGACAACAGTTTGTACATACGTTAGTTGAGTCGATGGTCCTCAAGCAGCTGAAGATGTGATGAAGCTCTGAGGATCCTGACTGCAGGTGTGTGAGGTACCGCGCCCATCGAGCAGCCAACGTTTCCTGACTGTTAAGCTACAGTGCAAAATAAAGTTCAGATTACTATTGCAACACTGTAAAATACACAATTTTCAATTAATTAAAAAATCTTTATCTGTGTCGGACAAACCAGACTTAAAAAAACAAGACTACTGTGGCATAAGACTACTAGACAACCGAGGACTGCACCTGGTAACTCTGTCGGACAGAGCCATTGTAGAAACAAAAGAGGTTTATCAGCTGATCCAGGAGTTCACAGACACTGACTGTGGGGACTTCCACTGAGCAGCCCAGAGCCTGGGAGGAAAAGCAAAAATATATCCCCCAAATAACTATCAAAGACTCATATTCAGGAAGAAAGAATTAGAAATATAAAGTCAGAAAAAGCTTGAAAAGCTGCCGCTGGACCACCTGTGTGTTCACTCACCCAAAAGAAGCTGTTTTTCATGCGGATGGCAAACTTGTTGCGCCGCAGCCTCAGTATGCGCACAGGAGAGAGGGAAAGCTCAGAGACACAGCGGCCCACGCCGGCAAGCTGACCACAGAGCAGCTCCTGCCTATCCAAAGGGGTCTGACAGAAACACACACACACATACAATGTTATATAAAGACACAAACAAGCATTGGGTAAGCATTATCACTCCGACCCACAATGCACTTGGAACAGTTTCTGAGAGTCAGACCTCTTCGGGGTAGAAGTAGCAGATTCCCTCTCGTGTTGGGTCTCCCTCTCCTCTGACCTTGGATCCATCATAGAGGAAGAAATAAGTACACCTGCAAAATAAATACACACAGAAATGTCTAAATTCTTCAAGTAATGGCTAAAAAGCAGTTGATGCTGGACATAGACTGGAGGGTGTTAAATCAGTTTATGCTTGACAAGAAAAACCAAGAGCCAAACATCTGTTAAAGTTGTTTCTGGCACATTTGATGTGAATGGCAGCCGATTGACTATAAACACTGATGTTACAATAATAATGGGTGTCATCTCAGCTGAGGGGCTGAAGGCACACGCAAAGATCAGAGTCGTGGTTTGATTTCACCAGAGAGCAGAGGGGTGAATGTTTACCAGTCCATCCTGCAGGTTGCAGCAGTGAAACTGGAAGCAGACTGGATGAGGACCGGGTCTCAGCTGGTCTGTCTTACCTCCTTGAGTCTGGCGGCAGAAGCTCAGCCATCACCGACACGCAGCCCAGTAAAAAGCGAGATGTTCCTCAGTCATCAGTTATCTCGTGTCCATGTATCCAACCCGACAGGCTGAAGATGCACTCTGACACAAAAAGCAGAAGTGGTTACTTGAGCTGCGACTCCGACTCAAGATGTTACAAATCCTCCCACACACCGCGGACCACCGGCCGACAACAACATGTGTCACACAGGATAGTTAGGAGAACGGTTTGAGCCACTGTTTACACTGTATTCGCCTCTGAAACGAGCCAGTCTGACAGGGCTGGTGCCACTTGAGGAATGCGGGTCAGTCACACGTAGTGGGAGTCATGTGAATGTATGGCAAGCGAACAGGGACAAACTAGTGCGCCATTAAGAAACACTCAACAAGCCACACCTACAGTAGTGGTGGAAGAAATAGTAGCCTGTTAGTATAATATTTTTATACAAAGGCATTCTCTTAACTCTTCTTTTATTGTTTACTGATTATTTTATGTTATTTATTTGACCCTTTCTCATATACAGCTCCTTTGCTTAATGCTGTATTTTTAAACTGTCTTGTTTATATCATTGTTTGTCTACCATTTTTACTGCCTTGTAAAGCACTTTGCAACTTTGTTTTAAAAGGTGCTATATAAATAAAAGTTTATTATTACTTTACTTCTTGGTGTCTCAATCTGGAGCAATGGATCATATTTCATGCTATGATTATGCTTTCTATGTCAAATCTTGATGTTCAAAGTAAAGCTGTCAGACAAATGTAGGAAAAAATCATAATATTTCTCTCTGAAATGTAGTGGAGCAGAAGAATAATGTAGCATATAATAGAAATACTGTAGTAGGCACCTTAGAGATGTACATCAGTAGCCTACATTGCACAGAGTATATGCACTTGTGTTAATTTTCAATTTCAAATTTCTTATTTCTTGTAAAAAAAATTAAAAAAAATGTCAGACTTTCTTTACTCATTTTCTTATAATTTCACAACAATGAAGACACATCATATATCCTTGTAACTACAGTAAAGCTTCATCTTTCAGATCAACAGCAGCCACTCCAGCTGGAGGTTTTATTTGCTTCTTCAGGTGGACCTTGAATGCATCCTTCACAGACACTGGATATAATCTTCTCTATTTCAACTCAGACACACAGACAGGTGAGTTAATGGTCCTGTGTCAAGTTGCTCTCTGAGGGTGGACGGACATCGGGGTGGCCTATCAGAACAAGCGTCATTCACAGTGCTCGCGCGAGAACTGCCATCTCGCGGCGCTGTCGCCTCCTGCGTGTCCCAGGCGTATGTGAGGATTAAATGAAATAAGAAAACATGTTCAATCAGAATGTGATCAATCATGTGTCTTGAAGGGAATAATTAGCTCTCTCTGTTTCTCTGCTGACCTGAAGCTGTGATTGTTCAGGCTGCAGTTAAAGAAATGAATTCTGTTTTTCTTTTAATTACATGATTTAAAACTATTCAGAAAGAAAAGATACAAAGCCAGCCATTCAGTTTCATTCAGGGAATGTCACGTGGTTATAATGACTATATGTGGCGCCATTAATGGGCAAGAGACTGCGTAAAAAATGAATCTTTACTGAACATTTCCCCCTGAAGCTGTGATGAATCCTGTTTTCTTGGCTCTATTAAGGGGGGCTCCAGAAGCTGAGCGTGAACGCGCGCAGCTCCGCCAGCCAATGACTGCATTAAAGCTCGACCAAACTGCAGTCAGCTGCCCAGGAGAGAGATGTGAGGAAATGTCGCATCTATTCTCAAGTCAGGATTCAAGCTCATATCTCAGATCGACTCTCAATCGCTGGAAGAAAAATAGTGTTTTTCCGATAAGTCGCTAACCAGTCCGCCATTTTGCCTTTGCGCAGACCCCCGCGCATGGGTGCGGATCAGTCTGTGGCTGCAGAGTCGCTGGAGGATGTCCAGACCTCCCTGACAGAAGTGGACTGTGAGATTCAGTTCATGTTTAGGATTTGTCAGCACAGCAGTCTTCTCACCAGAAATAACAGCTTAGTATGTTGGACATTTCACAAGAATCTGCTTCACAGAGTCAATAAGAGTCAGACTTCTTAAACTCTACTAAAAGTCATGTTTGACCATCATCATAATGGACCACATAGCAGATATTGAAGAAAATGAAAAAGGTTTTATTGTTCCCAAGAGCTTTGAGATACATTATCTTTACATTTCACACATTATTATGTGCTGTATCCAGGGCATACGAAAATAAATAATAAAACACAAATTATTAACAAAAACAATTGCACCAATTCATAAATATATATATATAAAAAAACATAATTAGAAGCAATACCAAATAGATTTTAACATGACAAAGGGCTGATTTTGAATCATTACTGAAGGAGGTCATGGATACACTATAAAACAGACAAGTGGAACAGGAAGGCAGATCAGAGAATGAGGAAGTTGGAAAACATAAAAAACATGATCATTAAAACGAATACATCAATAAATGAATATGAACCAATGAGATTTTCTCTTGCCATTTAAATAGAGACATAAATATAGGAAGACCTTCCACAGCGTAAATGTACAGCCTAGTGTCATAATGCTGTGTCTAATGCACAGAATAAAGTAGCCTATACTGCTGGTGGCGGAAATCAGTTTGGTTTTTTTTACTTCAAGTTACCTGTGATTCCACATCTTATCACAAATGTTTCAGCAAAGTGATGTGGGGTTGACCTCAGTGCGTCCAAATCATACAGACAAGGTCTTCTTACCTGACCTCAATCCAACAGTGCATGTGTTTCACTTGCTGAAGACCAGACTCCATGAAAAAAGCATCTAAAATAAGCAAGACGATGGCAGCAGTGCAAGCCTGGCAGAGCCTCAGCAGATATTAAGTGTCTGCTGATGTCCACCAGTCACAGACTGCACAGGGTTTGCAACCAAATCCTACACTACTCATCTGATGTGGATGTAAGAATGGATATAATACAGAGCCAACACAACCAAATGTGCCAATGCACTGTAACTCATGTGATGCTGGAATCCTCCCGGGGCAGCGGGGTTACGTAGCAGCTCCACAGGGGCTCCACTTACAAGCCCCTCTTCATGACCCTCCTACTCTGAACCCTCATGGGCCTCAAGCCCGCTTTGGGGCAACTCTTACGGAGACAATGACGGGATTGAAATGACATTTGGGCAACTAAAGGGAGGATTCCAACACTGTCTGAGGATTAGACAGTGTATCTGCTGTTGCATGTGTAGAGTCACACGGTGCAATACTGCAACAATAAGAAAGGGTCCGACGCGTATTGTTACAAACTTCACCCACCTCATGGCAGAATTGTAAGAGTAACTGCAGTCAACTCCCCAACCCACACGCCCCGCTCCAGGTGTGCTGCGGTGAAGGCAACACATGAGTTTACACGACTGAAGCAATTTATTACACTTGTCAGACCTTAAATAAATCAAATACTGTTTTAACACTTTACAATAGCAAGATAAAAAAATTTCTTTACAATGTCACATCAGCTGTTTATCAAGTAGTAAAATTTCTTTCTCCAGCTTCCTCATTTTAAGCGCTCTGAATGCCATCTGTTGGTCACGGTTCTCAATCTCCTTTTTCAGGTAGCAGCAGTAAAGGGCTCTGATGTCTTCTGTCTGCCTCTGCAAAACAAATTACACGACACATGTGCTCGCATTGTTCTTATTCTTTGTCATTACCACGGCCCACTGCTGACACATAACCCTCACCTCTGCACTTCTGCCACCGGTTATAGCACACGCTGAGTTGGCCCTCTCCTGGAAGCTGCTACTGTGCACGTCCTGCAAACAAACAAGTCCATATGTTAAATATTTAAACAAACACACCTCAAAATTACATGTTTAGAAGCACTCACCCCTTCAAAATGAGTGTCGCTGACGTCTGTCTCATCACTGCTCAAGCTCTCTGGTTCAGTCTTTGTTACAGGCAGGAGGAGGACAGGATGGCCTGAGACTGTAGGAGTGGAGCCCAACATCAAATTAGATTATGGGAAATTCCTGAAGGGGGTTTTAATTATTGATTAAGACCACCCACCACTAATAAAAGAGCTCTCAGATCCAGTCAGCGGCTCAATACAGGCACCCCCAGGGAGGACCTCCACCCTCAGCCTGTTATCTTTGTGCTGCAGCACGTCCTCCTCTGCAGAGGTCAGCGACGGGGTTGCTGACCCCCCCTCATTCCTCATCACCTCCACCCTTCTTCTTTTAGCTGTTTAAGGAGTTGAGAGGTCAAACACTTCCCTGGACATTATGTCATTGAAAAAGTAGAGTAGCAATAACATGGCTACCTGTTTGCACTATATTTTTATGTTTGACTTTCACTTGCTGCCACGTCCTTTTGTAGCCGCTGTCCGACACCCTGGGAAGTCATGAGAAATGATAACTGTTTTTATGTGTCAGTGATGGTGACGTTATTGGAAAGAGAATTTTAAATGAAGTTCAATCAGCTGCAAATGTAAATAAATCTTCTTACGCATTTATTTTATCAGCAATTCTCTGCCAGGCTTCCTCTCTGAGTTTAGAGGCGCTGGTAGTGTTGGATTTGGCTGTCAATATCTCTCTCTCCTCTTCATACAACTTCAAAATGAGCTCCTGCTCTTTAGAGCTGAAGAAATGTGCCCTCTCATGTTTTTTCATCATCTGGAAATCTTTAAAAACACAAAAATAAAAGAACTGTAACTAAATGTGTGAATCAAAAGTTGTTGTTTTTTTAAAACTCTGGCATCTAACTGTTATGAGAGCTTGAACAAGGTCTCCTCACCTCTGTCAGGGTTCATTGACTGTGATCCGGGTTTCGGCGTGCGATTGATCTCCCCTTTATAGCGGAGCGGGCGCGCGCAGTTATCCGAGATGTTTCAATGCTAGATTTAGTAATCAAATCGCAACCCACGGTCGCGAGACGCAACGAACCCGAGCTTAATCGATGTGACAGTTAGTTACGGCACGCGTCACATCATCAATAACTGTCTCAGCGACGGCAACGGGGGAGAGATACCCGGTGTTGTGAAGCCTGATATCAGCGAGCTTTGTTAACCCTGGATTTTCTAATTCGGCTTAAGGCGCGTTCACGTTAAGGAGGTGGAGTCTGTAACAAAGAGAGAGTCACGTGTAACAGGTCAACAGCAGCATAACAGATAATATTAACTATTGTTCCACGTGGGATTATTCTTATTATTATTCTGTGGAATAAGACAATAATAACACATCTCAGTGAGACACTTAAAGGAGCCATCATCAATGTTATCAGACAGTAACAGATGTGCTTTTCTTTCTAGGACAAGTCAAACTGCTGTGAAAAAAAGCCTACAAGGCTTAAACTGTGGTGTTATTCACTGATGGAGAATATTCTTTGTATAAAGACCAGAAAAACATATTTAAGTGAAGGATATAATACAGCAAGGTGTGCACTCCACTTTCTTTTTTTCAGACCCGGTCTGTACCTTGTCTTCAACATTCATACACAAAGAGCTGGTATGTGATTTAGTATATGTGATCATGTAAAAACATTTAAAACTCAATTGTGAAAAAGCAGCTGAATTTAAAGGCTGGGAATTATGGGACATCAGTGTAGTCCCTTTACTTTTAAGAAATGATCAGGCGTAATTTGTCCCACCTTAACAGGTGAGTGAAGGAGATGTCAATCACACAGTGTGTATCCTACACAGTTCTGAAAGGAGACCAGTTTAGACAGAAGTGAAATCTCCTGTATGGGTGAACCAAGGGTCTGCAGGGCCTTTAAATAGCTAATAAATCAAAGATTGCTTATACTAAGGGGACTTCTCAACTCTTACACTGGTGCGTAGGCCTTTGAGGTGTTACTAATAACAGTGGCTCCATTGTATTAATTGCCCCAGTGAGCCATGAAAGTTGGCCAGCATGGACAATACCAGGAATCAGAAACTGAGGCAGCTAAATGGAATCCAACCATCATTTATTATTTACACCAGTGCTTTTACTGCTGTGACAGGTGTACCCATTTTAACAATACTTTAAGCACAACATCACATCAACACACAGAAGAAATAAAACACGGATTGAGGTAATAATAGTTACTTTATTTATGTTAATTCAGTTTAAGCAGACATTTTGTATAATGGTCCGGAGTAAAAGGAACAGTTGGTTCGGGTGCCCCCATGTAGGGAGCACAGAGGTAAACACAACAAAAATGAAGTAAACTGTGAATGGAGTTGTGGTCCAGTAACAAATGCTGAGGGAGGACTGGTCCCTGTGCCAGTTATGAGGTCTGGAGAGAGGGGTTTACTCATCGTGACCCTCATAGCCATCAGGAAGGGCATTCAGATGTGGGTTGTGGAAAAGGGTTTTGGTGCCATCTCCCCAAGGGAAACGCTGTCAGAATAAAAAAAATAAATAAGACAACACATAATCAAGTCAAAACACTGATAAAAGTGGCACTTAAAACAGTGAAGTATTTAAGCCGCATAAAGACATACCTTGCTGCGAATGCGGAGGTGGGTGTAAGGGACAAACTCTGGCTGTTCGTGGCTATGATTCTGCTCTTTCAGGTACATGTTCAACATGCACACCGCAACGCCAGGCAGGGCAACCACAAAAGTGAGGACCTTCCATGTCTTGGCTGGAAGAGAAAGACAAAAGATTAGTTAAACAAACAAAGCAATTATGAATCCAACCACAGTAAGATTGTTGAGAATTTAAAGTGCCCTTTAGATGCGGGACATAAGAAAATTAAGTTTCTTTAGGTTGTTTCGAATCAGCACCCACCAACTGACATTGGGAATTGTTGAACTTATGAGTGTGCTCTTTATCATGACTAAAATGCCACCAGCTTAAATCACTGGAAGCTACTATTCATAAAAATACAGAGAAAATAATAAAGTTTATAATAACCCACACATTTTAAATGACTTATAATCCCTGAGTTGGTTTTTGAAGGACTGACTGTAAAGATGATGCATGTCGTATTGTGGTGGAGAGCTTCCAGATTTAATCTTTCACCTCCCAGTTAAGGCCAAATTTCAAACAAAAGCAGTGCAGTTTCATTATTATTCATTATCTGCAAAACACGCCGACTACAAATGTGATGCAAAATGTTTCAAAACTTCCAAGAGCCATAATCTTTTTATGTTAGAACGAGTTCAATGTCCATCAAAATACACGGCAGTGGGAAGTTTGAATTTAAAGTTTAATTACTTTTTGTTTGAATACATGTCCTGCATGGCGATCATCAAGGTCAGGGGCATGATCCAGCCACAGGGCAATAAACAGCATACGCCCAGCCAAGCTGCCCTCTGATCAATACTTTGTACCCAGTCTACCACAACACCTTAAGGACATCTAAAAAGGTCCCACTGAAGTCATATTTTGCCACCTTCGCATGCTGTCAACTAAGGTGACATTCAAATGCCTGTAAAAGATATGATCATCTCATTGCCTGGGTATTATTAATTTGATCCTTTCACTGATTAATAATAATAATCACATTTATAAGTGGTCTCACAACCGCCCCTCACCAATTCATCTCTTTGTCTTAGTGTCATTTATATCAAAAAATAGAAAAACCAAAAAACTATACAGTGATATGTAAAATATATTTTACTTATGTTTTGTTTATACACATTCATTTTGCTTTTTATTTAAAAGTTACTGTTCTCCCCCTTAAGTCTCTCTAAAGTCTGTGTTCATATCTTAAGCCTGATTTATTTTACTTTAACTGTTGTTCCCTCCCTTTTTAGTTTTGTTAACTGTTTTGTCTTGCTTGATACAGGTTGGAAAGTAACGTTATATATAAATACCCATTGACCTGATGTGACACTTTGTTTTGCTGTTTAGCTTACAGGACGTGCTGTTCGTGACACTGCTCCACTTTAAAGCCACGTAAATAACAAACTTAAGCAAACTGAAACCACACAAGGCTTTATGAGTGACTGTGTGAATGCTTTATTGAGGTGTCAGGCTGAAATGACTAAAGAAAGCTGATGTTTTAGGGAAGCTTCTTCTACGTGCTCCCCGCTCAAGGATGCCAAGCTAACAGTTAATGCTAATGCTAAAGTGGCTAACGCTAGCTCTGCAAGGTCACTGTCAAAACGTAACAAGTTGTCGTAAAGATAAAAAACTTTAAACACAACCAGTGAGTTAAAACGAGGTGCTACATTTACCTGCTTGCTCGCCGTGTCCGGCAGCAGCAGCAGAAAGCTGACGCCGGCTCTGGGTCAAAGAAGACCTCAGCAACGCTTGAGAGAGCCGTCCGAGAGCCGCCATTTTCCTTTCTGAGAGACGCAGAGACCGGAAGGAATTTAACATAAAGGTGTCACGTGGAGGCCAGAGAGCTGTACTGCGTCACCAGGCGGCCAGACTGTGAACTACAGAACTACTACTCTGCCATTGGACTGGAGGTTTATGGACATTTAACTTTAAAATATGGAAAACTATAAAACAACACCACAAGACAATGTAGAGTAAGAATGTAAATGTGAGTGAAGGGTAAATTGTAGTCAGTGTTGAGTTTCAGCAAATAAGATAAGATAGGATTAGAGTCACAGCAGCAGAAGTACAAGAACACATGTATAAATGAGTAACTTTTAAAAACTAAAAACCATATGCACTATGGACATATAATATATATAAAATGAATAGTATATACAGCAACATAAATAGTAAAGTTATTTAGAAAATAGTCACAAATGGAGACGAGGAAGTTGCGATAAAAAATGCAAAAATTGCACTGAGGGAATTAAATTTGGTGGTCACAGTGTGTCCTCTGATGGCAGATAATGTGTAAAGTGTGTGCCTTATAACACAAGGCAGGATAGTGGGGAAAAAAGTTATTGTTGTGATTAACTTTTAGTCCAGTAGATGTTTTGGTTCTCTGAGATCAGTGGTGATTGAAACGTCTGACAGCCTGTTGATAGAGGAAGACACTGATGCAAAGTTATTTCACTTGTTTTACCAAAGTGATCCCAGTATTATTATATTAATATGCAGTGAATAAGATGTTTCCTGGAGTTAAGATATGGGGGTCAGGTCCCGCTCAAGGGGTTGTGAGATTAATCTAAGTGGTCCCAAGATTATTACCAATGAAGTAACTAATGACTAAAAAACAACATTTTGCCAAACAAAATGATGTAGATTTTTTCAGACATTTCTATAATTTTTTGTTTTTTTCATGCACACACGTCACTGAAGAGAGATCTGATCTGATTATGGGACAGTAGGTAATGATTATAATAACTGAATAATTGTAGACATACTAAAAAACATTTTCCGTAACTGTCATTCAGAAGTGTTTCTCTTTAAAGGGAGGACTTTCTGTGATCTCATGGTCAGAGTCCAACCAAAGAAAGATGAATCTCTTCATCAGAGATATTCTGGCTGATGAAGGTAAGTGATAAAAGTTCACTTTGTTGGCAGAGTATGTTTGTTCTTGAAATGCAATAATTCTTTTCAACATTTATAGAAATGTGTATTAATCAGTGTGTCATGCATGTACAAATAGCACCATGAATTAATTCCTGAATGGTCTAGACATTAATGAAGATAATGCTTTTATATTATAATTTGAATTTAGTAAAGCATTTAGTCAAATTAGCTGAATGTATTTGAGAATGTTTGTGTATTATACAGTATATAAAGGCAGAAATCTCTTTTATTTATTGAGCCGTTAATAGTTAACATATCTGACTTGAAAACAAACAAGGATTTAGTTGACCTCTTATTTGCCATTGCACACTCAAAATGACTATGGACTGAGGACTTTTATTATCAACTATAAGCTTTTCCAACTTTTCCAAATGACAGCAATATAGTTAGAAATATTAGCTTTTACTGACTGTATTAAAATGTCTTAAAAATGTCTTTTCCAGAAGAATCTGATGTCTTTCAGTAATGGAATCTCAGTATCACCAGTTTGGAGAGTCTGATAACAGCTCTGCCCGTGGAGAGCACAAAATGCCGATACCAGCAGGTTAAACTTGAACATGTCATTTGATTTTGATTCTGATTCAGTGATTTCAGACTGTAAACTAAACTATGAAAAATGTCTGTCAATGTGTACAGGTCTGAAGAGGATCGTGGTTTATGCGCTCTATGCTGTCCTGGTGCTGCTGCTGTTAATTCTGCTGATGGTCACTGGGATAAAATGTACGAGCTTAAACACTCCAGTGAAGCAGATTCATTAATACAGTTTTCATATCTCTAATTCACATTCTTTGTCTTGTCATATAACATTTTTCATATCTCAAAGTCTCCCAGTTAAACAAGGAAATCACTGATGTCAAAGTTCATCTTGAGAAAATCAGCAATGGAGGAAGATCTTCACCGTCCAGATCAGGTCAGGAAATCGCTTTTCAGGTCTGGATATAAGGAAGCAGCAGAGTAGTTGATGACTTCCATACAACTTTTTTTATTTTGTGGATTTCCAAACTAAAGGTGCAGCAACTGTGCAAGAGGTCAACCTACAGGCGCTTGTCCCAGTTAGAGGTAAACACTGAAATCTTAAAAATCAGTAAAATCAGAATTCAGTGTTTTTTTCAAAATCAGACTCTCTTGACTTGTTTTAATCTTCATCTCACCAGGAACATGCAGGGAAGGATGGGTGTCTTTCCAGAGAAGCTGCTACCTGCTCTCCACTGCCAAAGTTATCTGGAGCAAGGCAGAGGAGCAGTGCCGAACACACGGAGGACACCTGCTGGTCCCGAACAATGTGGAGGAACTGGTGAGGTTTAAGTTTCCACCAGTTTGCTTCCATATATTTGAAGTGGAGCTGAAGTGTGCTGATATAGGGCTCTGATAAGGAACACACATGCAGAACAGAACATTTCTCAGAATTAACAAGGGCTTAAAATAACCTGCTGCTATTGTGTTTTTTTTATTTCCAGGACTACATTTCGAAAATAGTTGAAATCAGATACAACTACTGGATTGGACTTGTGGAGCGAGAACACGAGGGACACTGGAGCTGGGTGGATGGGACTGACTTCAATGCAACCCAAACGTAAGAGAAACGTGAAGCTACAACAACAAAAAAAGCACAAAGAAAAAGTTGTGGTTGTTTTGATATGTTACACTACATGTAACAAACCAACTGTTCCTCCTCCTCCTGCCTCTGTTTGTGTTCAGTTTCTGGGATATAGGTCAGCCTGACAACTGGGACTACAGAGAGAACGGAGAGGACTGTGGGCAGCTTCATGGTTCTGAAAGACGCATACGCAAGTTGTGGAATGATGCAGACTGTAACCTCACGTACAAGTACATCTGTGAAACCAGGGCATGAGAGACAGTGGACTTCTCTGAGTTACTGAACCCTCACCGACATGACAGGCCTGACATGTTGGAAAGAATGGGTCAAATTAAGACAGAAGGAAATTATGTTTTTGATATCAATTTATAATTATGAGCTGACATCACAAAAGGGCTAAAAGTTGCATATACAGAACATATGTGAGGCTTTTGTCGGACAATAAAATAATAAATATGAATACAATAACACTTCCTTGTACTGTTTTTTCATAAAGACACACTCTTCAGTGTTGGTGGTCTGTTTCTCTTTTCTCCCTGCGTCCCCTCGGCTGCTTTACTCGCAGCGGCCACTGGGAAGGTGGGCATTTCCTTCATTATAATCTGCCTTGGCGAAACACATGGCTGCTTTCCTGTCACACTCACAGATGAAGTTCTCACAGGGATTGTTGTCATCTAAATGACAGAAGACAGCAGCAATGGAGTGAGGGAGAAGGGGAGAAAACAGGAGACAAAAAAACAGGTTTTCATCATTCAAGAGTTGATTGATTTTCCAAAATTTCTGTAAGAAAATCTGCAACTTAATGCTATGTAATTAATTTCAGTTGTGAGTGATAATAGTTGAAAGTTGTTGTGTTTGAAAGTGTCACTCACTCAGACAGGTGACGGTCCTGCTGGCCTCGTCACAGCGGTAGCTGTATAGTTCAGTGTAGGGGTTGTCCAGGATGGGCCAGCATTCATCATGCTGCATGGCATCACTGTAGCACTGGTCGTGGATCTGACAGCATCTACAACATACACAAAGCATAAAGAGGTCATTACAGCACCTTCCATACGTCAAGATGGTCAAGAGGTTCAGTTTCATCATTTCTTCAGTTTTAGGAGATTTTAAATTTAAGTAGGGCTGCAACTAGTGATTATTGATGTTATTGATTAATTTTCTGATTCATTTTTCATCTTTTAGTCGATAAAATGTCAAAGAATACTGAGTCCATCACAATCTCAGTCCAAGGTGACATCTTCAAATGTCTTTTGTCTGAACAACAGTCCAAAACTCAAAGATATTCCATTTACTATCATAGACTGAGAAAACCAGCAAATATTCACATTCAAGAAGCTGGAACCAGTGAATTTTTGGCCTTTTTGCTTAAAAAAATGACTTACACGATTTAATGGTTGTCAGAATTGTTGCCCATAAGTTTTGGTTGATTGACTGATTAATTAATCAACTAATTTTTTCAACTCTGATGGTCAATTAATCCAAATAAAAAAGGATAAGAACATAGTTTTACCAGAACTATTTTCTGCTGAAGAAATACTCCCTGTGAAAACTTGACAAGGTGTTTCAGTGCTCTGAGCAACACAAACAAAAATTCCATTCACCTCCATTGTCTCAGAGTCACTGCGGGAGTCTCAGAGGCCGATATTTCACAACCTTTGCACATAAAACTGAAAACTATCTGCATGCCACAACACCACTGGAGGTAAATCAGAGAATATGTTCATGGGATTAAGTTGAATTGACCTTTTAAATTGGATTACGCTTTGGGTTAGGGGACCTGCAGAACAGGAAATAGCACATGCAGCATTAACAGACACCACAAATATATATACCTGTCAAGCTCATCAACAGGTGTGCCAGAGCCTCCCAGCCCACAGTAGCAGCCATAGTCAGCATAGTCCAGTACCGGCCAGCTGTCAGGTACAGTGCAGAGGATCATCGCCCTGAACTGCCACAGAGCTCGGTTACCCAGCACTATGAGACACAGCGGAGACATCTCAGACAAAGCTAGTCCACATCTCAAAACCAACCTTGAGCTACATTACATGAAATCAAGATGTCCCTTCCTAATAACTTTCAGTTATCCTGGAAATGGGAGGTTTTCTTGCAAAAGAGGTGATTTAAAATTCTTTAAAATGAGAGCTGTCATTGCGGAGACTTGTGGGTACTCACGGGCTGGGAGGCTGAGGAACAGGAGGAGCAGGGAGCGAGTCAGATGCATCTTGCCAGTGAAGATGTGCAGTGCAAAGCTAAAGGCTTATATTGACTTCTGACCTTGAGAGGTGGTCCTTTTTGACCAATTGCCAGGAGTCACCCAATCTCTTACTCCATACATTATGCAACATGTATGTATACAGATGTATGACACATACATGTGCGCATGTACATGTCATGTTATATCATATACTGTTTCCTTTTGTGGTGACATAAAACTCGAGTAATGTGCAGTGGAAAGTCGTGGGAACTCTGGCAAGTGTCAGCTATTTACACAGCCGTGTGTTGGGAGTTGCTTTAAATTCAGCTTCTATTTAAAGAAGGAAAAAGCAAACCTGAGCAGGTACAGAGCGAACAGAAAGATAGAGTAGGGAATATTTGATTAGGAGATTTTTTTTAAATATGTGAAAAGATCAAAAGAAATCTACTGCCTAACCTGTGAGGGCAGAATAAATCAAAGGTTCATGGGAGCCACAGATTGTGACTGGGATTGTCATGTTGTATTTCCTGTGGACGTCTCATTCCACACTGTGTTAGGACAGGTTGAATTTACCTGAAAGCTTCAGCTACTGACAGGATGAAAGAGAGATTTAGAGCTTCAACCTGAGATATTCACATAGAACAAGATGGTAACAAAACAGGACACTTAACACAAACTTTAATAGCTCTTCATCAACTATATGTGCCATTAAAATTACTCATTCACAAATTTTAAGTCTTGTGCATAATGACCCGTGTATTAACTCTATGAAACAAGATGACAAGCAGCACTTCACATCACTATAATGTTCAGGCATCAAACTGAGAAAAGCTGGTCAACTATTAGATTTTCAGACCTAGATTTGGAAGATTACTGTTCCTATATTGTCCATAAATGCATCAGAACTCATTCATGATTGGACAGCTGATGTGCAGTGACATTTAAGTAACCCATAACAGAGCTTGTGGAATATACTGTATCTGTACCTGGTTGCTCACTAGAGGTAATGCTGGAGACAGAATCAGTTCAATGAAAATGTAAAACAAAAGCGATTCTGTGAGAACAAAGTTTGCGTCAATCTTCTTGTTCTCTTTTCACTGTTCTTTTTCTGGTCTTACAGACTCATTATATGTTTTATTGCACCTGTAACTGAAGGCGTTAAATACATGTTGAGGCAAACGAAATTCTCATGTAGAATCCGAATATAGGAACTCAGGTAACCCCTCATTTAAAGCTCCCACCCTCTTATTTCCGCCTTATCTCTGGTGTTTTCTCACCTCCTGTCCTATAAAAACAGGCTGCACCAAAATCCATGTTTTTCTGACTTGACTGTAGCCATGAACGTGACGGTTCCTCTGCTGCTGCTGCTTCTCACTGGTAAGACTGAAAAAAATATGTATCAATCCTTAAAATAACACTTGGATAAATAGTGCCTCTGTATAAGTGCTGTTTGTGAAATGGTCTTTATTACTCTTTTATGTCTTTTTTAATCTACAACAGTACTTCTCCATCAATTTTGTATCATTCTTTTTAGGATGTCCCCTTTCCTCCTGATTTGTTCATCATGTGTTATTATTTATATATATCTTATCTGTCTGCGTCTCCAGCTTGTGTGGTCAGTGGTGCGCTGCTGCCCAAGGCCTTATGGCAGTTTGGGAACATGATCCAGTGTGCTCAGCCTGGTGCTAACCCTTTTGCGTACAACGATTACGGCTGCTGGTGCGGCATCGGGGGGAGGGGAACCCCTCGGGATGAAGTGGACATGTAGGAAGCAGTCATTCCGAAAATGTTGTTTTCCAGTCATCATTTTTGAAAGAAAAGAAACGTGGGATTTTTGTCAAACATGCACCCTTTCCTCCTATATTTGTAGGTGCTGTAAAGTTCACGATAAATGCTATGAAGCGAGCAGAAAGGCTCCTGGATGCACGGCCATTGCTGACCTTCCTTATGTGCTCGTTTATGATTTCACCTGTTCAAATCAACAAGTGACCTGCTCAGGTGAGACTGTGTGACTAAACTATCATGCTTTGACACACTCATTTAGACATCAAGTCTGAAGTGTTTTCAATGCGTTTCAAGCTCTTGTGTGGTGAAATTCTGCGATGACACTGGTGAGAATTAGACACAAGGCTTGATTTTTTTTTTAAATCTGGATTTTGTCTTGCTAGGAAAACCTGTGGAAATTAATCTAATCTACTGCTTTAACACATGAATATAGCTTACACCAGTGTTTTTCTTAAGATGTGAGGAGGCTCAGGTATACTCATGAACTTGAGTGCTATATTTTTCTCAATTTTACAAGCTTTAAAGCATTTTTGGCTGGTCTAAAGTACAGCATTGACAGTGTCAGTGAATGTAGCGTTACTGTAAACATAGTAAATTAAACAAGGCTGCATTTGTGGCCCTGTGTGTATGTAACTGTATTTAAACAGCTATATATACTGTAGGTATTACACAGTGGGGATTAAAGTTCGAGAGTACCGACACTACAAACAAATGCTCTCCTAGTACCGTGGAGCACTTTCACACTGACATTCAGTGTACGTTACCACACCGTTCGCATTATGTGTAAGTGTGCTTCACGTTTTGTTATTATTGAGCAGCTCTCTATTCATTTCCTGACTGAACTCTGTCTCCGCAGCCACCAACAACAAGTGCCAGGCTGCCGTGTGCGAGTGCGATCGGGTGGCGGCTCACTGCTTTGCTCAGACCACATACAACCCTGAAAACAAGAACCTGGATCCCAAAGTCCACTGTGTCAACTGAGTTATACAACCCGCAAACAAGACACACAAGAAAACATTGGATTTCTGACATGTTTCTTTTTCAAGTTTTAATTTCTTTATAATTTCTAAACAAAACCTGATTTAAAAGAAGTCTGATTTTTGTAAAAAGGCATCATTGAAATAAAATAGGCATTGTGAGGCCTTCCAGCTGTTCAACCTCTTCATGCCCTTGTGTCCGTTTGCTCACGTATGGAGAGCTTCTGTAGCAGAGGTTGTGCTTATCTCACTATTACACATTTCCAGGTCACTTAAAAATGTAAAGCCACACTCGAGGCTTTGGCTTCGTACAAACTCTTGACCCTTTGTTCAGGCAGGTTTCTACTTATGCATCACGTGTTTGGTCTCTGTTAATTAACTGACACTGATACAGACTGATCATCAGAAAGGGAACTTTTATGGTTGGATCATAAATTGACAAACATTGTGCACTGTTTAACTTTAAGTAAAATACATCTTCAAAATTTCAGATTACAGGATGAGAAAAAGCAGTTGATTGATACTAAGAAGATATTCAGCTTCAGTTTAACAAAACAATCCAAGTAGCAGCGAAGACAGACAAATCATTAGTATTTTAAAATAAGAGGCTGGATCATGGATTATATTGGCTTGTAGAGAAGAGTGGTCACATACTTCTTTTTGTATCTGTGGGTTGCGCTGAGAACCATCACCCCGTCCTAAAAGACGATGACAAGAAAAGTATTAAGATACAAATGAGGTTTATAGTTAAGTTTACACTGTTCAAGCAGAAATTGTTTGACTTTTTACTGAATTTCATTGGAAAATTGTTAAAAGTGTTGTGATTATAGGCAATAAAAATCTGAGCTACAGCATTAACATTTTGGATAATGAAAGAAATAAGTAAAAAATAGTTTGTGTTACCACAGAAAATAAGGGAAAGTCATTGAATATGTTTACACTATAGTTTACTGAAGGTTTACGTCCTTTCAAAAGACAGCACAAGTCATATAGATATTTGTTGTCCAACATTTTATGCATATTGTGTGCCATACGCTGCACGCATGACATGCAGCACATAATGTGGATGTCCATTTATGGTAACCAATGATACGTATGTGTCCCGACACACTATTTTTATTGCTTTCACAATAAAATAGCACGTTATATGAGGATTTGTTACCTTGATGGAGAGGGCGTACAGGTGATTGAGCATCACATGGTTGGGCTCTGGAAGCAGCGTCGGGTCACACTGACGAGGATTCAGAGAGAGGATGAATTTTACTAAAATGTCATGCTGTTGTAACAGATTCGTAGAGTCGTGTGCGTCACTAAGATGAGCATGTATTCCAGCAACAGGCCTGTACTTACAGAGACACCTGTGTCCTTGTTGAGCAGCACTTGCAGCAGGTGGGGAGGTAAGATAGGAGGATGTTTGATCTTGTCTTCTGGCTTGATTACGTAGGCATCCTGTTGGTAGGGGCCGGGAGGGGAACTGGACAAGTCTGGGAAAGAATGATCACATGACACCATTTTAACAAAGCCTTACATCAAAAGAATAAGCACCAGATTAATTCAGACAGTGTCACACAAGTCATTTGTTCTAATATGGTCTATATTCTAATATTAAAAAGAGGATTAAAGCACTTTTTTTTAATCATATTTGGCCAGTCTGAAAGTAGTTATTAATGAATGAATACAGGTGCCAGTACCTGAGAGGTCTGCAGAATCCTGTGAGTCGATCCTGAGGGCATCAAAGACTTCAAAGTCAGTTCTCTTCACCTGGATGACATTATTAACTGTTCCCGTTTTAGACGTCATCACGGCCTGGGAGAGACGTAAACACAAATTTGATATAGACACTCGTTTGTACATTTGTATGAACATGAAAAAATAAGAATACTTTGGTGATGTATTCTAAAAAGGTGGATTATCTCTAAAACTTTCACTCACCCCAGCAGGATCCAAGGTCCACTGACCGTCCACACAAAACTTGTACTGATGCTCTCCCTCTGGCAGGTCCACAATAGCCACAAAGTTTTTCTGACTGGGTTTGAGAGAGAGATTTTCATCAACATGTACAGATGAAGGATGTACAGTCTTGTGACGTATTCTACAAGAGTCAAGCTACCTCTTGTTGAGAGGGATCTTGGTGGCCCAGTTGTTAAAAGAGCCGGACACAAAGACTTCTTTGCCGGCCCCCGGCCATCTGAACACAGTTGGTCTGGCCTGCGTGGGACTTTTGCTATCACTCTCCAGGTCCTGCTGCCAGGCCAGAAATTCCTGTATTTCCTGTGGAGCCTGTACATGATATCAATGCATCATTGCCATGTTAATGAGAGCACCTTCAGCCCCGGCCTCTGCTCCCCAACACGACACTTCCTGACTGAGTGGTCGGCTGAGAGGGAGCTGAAGATGAAGTCGACTGGTTTGTGTGTTTGAATGCTTTTGAAAAATGCACAGTTTGTTTTCTTGCAAACTTTTGTGCACGTCCTCCTCATGAGAGCTAATGAAAACAGACATGATACAAGAGCTTCTTGGACATTTTCATATTTGGTTCTTCTGTCTGGAGTTTAAGGTAAGACGGACAAGTCTGTTAGCTGTATCTGTTATATATCTGTTAGCTAAATATGTTAGTCACACCTGCCAATTCAGTGTAAGTGATTAGATGAACAGCTTTTATGATTGTACAAATGATTCATATACAAAATGACTTAAAAAAATATAGAAAAATCTTAGTTTCGTAACATTGTCACGTCTGTTTAACAATGTATGGAGTTAATATATCTTCACCATCTATACAGTATCTCATCAGTATTCCCTGTTGCAACTATTTAGTTTCCCCATGGGACTAATGAAAGGAGCGTACCAGTGTTTTTGATTGTTTTTGCCCTTTTTATATAGCTGTAAACCATTTTACAAAACATAACAAAAGTTTAAGATGTATTTCCTTCCTTCCGGGCAACCTTTTCTTTTCAATACGAAAATCAATTTGCAGAGATGTCAAACTTGCTTGAAACAGGTTATTCTACATTTAGCCCTCTTTATTTTTTATCACATTATAACTGTGCACTTCACAAAGACAGGACTGTTTTGTAAACACTTCGCTGTGATGCTTTTGGGAAACTGATTAACCTTTTAACGTTGGTGGTTGAACAGAAATGTTTTTAGTGCATGGAATTTATAAATATCACATTATCCTCTTTATAAGACGCAAGTTTGTTCGCTGTTTGTCCTCCAGATTTCATACAGTGTGAGAACACAATGCCCTTTGGCAGCTGGCTCTCGATTTTCAGATGACGGAGCTTCTTACCCACACCTGAATGCACCAACAAAAATGTCAAAATTGTACCTGCTCCTTATCGCTTCAAAGTCCTGATGTTACGGAAGAAAGGCATGGCACTCGTTCAACACCAAAGATTCTGAATGTATTTGAAAAAATAAAGATGCGACATTTTGGTCTTGTGACCTTTTTTTATATACAGATGAGTCAGATTCAGCAGGCATGTGCTAAAATTCACAAAAACATCATCATCTTTGTTTTTTGAATACATTTTGCATGTTTTGCTTTGAGAGAGTGACACCTTTCCTTTGTCACATCAGCCACCTCTTTGGCATGCATCTCTCCTAAATGTTACTTTGAGCACAATATGGAGCAAATAAAAAGCTATTAAATATTCAGTGTGAAGGATTTCCTACTGCATGCAAATCAATCCAAAAACGTACTTAAAATTCTGGCATTAATCATATGCAATCCATAATTAATGAATGAATAAAACCCATGTGGAACACTAGTATGGACCTTCAGGGTTTCATGTTATCTAGTCCAGTGTAGGCCTACTAGGATAGTCCAGGATTTGTAGGTCATTAAAAGGTTATCTGTCCTGGCATGAACTGGTGATCATACCTTTGGATCTTCTCTCTGGAAAAGGTCTGCGTCCTCTGTGCTGTCCATCAGGATGTTGGGACGTGCCTCTTTCCCTCCCTGCTGTCCATCTCTGTAAGACCTCTCCCCCTGGCCTCCGCTGGACCTGTCACTGTTGCTGTTCCCCATCCCGGTGGCCTCAAACACTGCAAGACACACATCAGGATCAAGATCTTTATATGTCCTGCAGGGCAGAGACCGCCAGGAGCCTCACAGTGGCCCCTGGACTGACCACCAGGGGCCCTTTCTGTGAAATGGCCCCTTGGAAAAGTAGCTGAGCAGCATATTTGGCTGATCCATCAAGAACAAAATGGTGATTGTTCACAGGTTTCACTTCATCTGCCACAAGCAGCTGCATGAGAGCACAAATCTGAACCATAATACCTACCGAAGTCTTCCCAGGCGGTGTGATCGGATGCAGTCTTATCAAACCGAGGCTCCTGCTCTACTGTAGCCTACATCTGTTTGTGGTTTCTGGCTGTAAAATTGTCCGGTGCTGTTATCGTTGTTGTTTCCGTCTTTGAACTGCAGAAGTTTCCCCCTCGGACTGGAAAAAGACGAGCGGAGTTCACCGCCCCTCAGATTCACAACACGCACTAATGTTTAGTTTCCCCTCTCTCCTACCTCTGTTTCTTCTTTTAATCCCCTGTGGTCTGCTGTACTGTGTGTGTTTACGACATTTACTGGCAACTTCTCTCTGTGTGTGTAGTGAAGAAAGCACACCTCTTCCGCCTCCTGTCCTCGAGCTCCGGGAGAGTTAAAGTTTAACCCGATTGTCGCCGACTGTTCTGTGGCAACGTTGTTACGATGATTTAGATGGAAATGACACGATTTGAAAAGCAGATATCCGACTTTTAATGATGAAATAAGAGCAAAGCTGTCGGTAAGTTGAGTGATTTGAGTGAAACGTGCTGAGCTGTGAACAAGAAGAACAAAAACAATCCCAACTGGTTCTGAAGGAATCAGTGGAAAACAAGGGCCAACGACGAGGCGTGTGATTTTTTGTTAAAAAAATAAATATATAAAAAGAAATATAGCTATCAAATGAATGTATCTTTGCTCTTACTTTGACACAGTAATGTATTAACAGTGAACCATTATAAATTATGGGATTTGTTGAGCTCTAAAGTGTAAAAATGTCATTCAGTATGATTGTCACAAGCAAAAGTCTCACAAGAGCACCATTTAAAAAATGTAAATTAAATATTATAAAAATATTGCAATATATGATATACTTTTGTCCCAAAACATGGATCTCATCAAATGTCATTCAGTATAACAAAATTTAAGAGCCATTTTAGACCACATCACATGCTGATAGTCACGTGACAATCTGTGAGGACCCTAAGAAGACCCCTGATGGACCCCTGATAAGGCAGCAAGGTTAGTAGATGATATTAAATAAAAAAATGAAACAAATATTATTTAATTGAATCGCCACCTTAAAGTTATAATCTTGAAGATTTTCATTTCGTTGTCTTTCACGGCACCTATGGCGATAAGCGATAATTGCAGGTGTGTTTTTGGACCTCACTTCAGTTTCAGTTTCAGTTTCATCGTCTGTAGTCATCGACCTTTTCTTTGTTTGTTCGGCCACAGTAACCATTTACTCACAACACCAGCAGAGACCAGAAAAAACAGCACACTGCTTCACACACAGGTGAGTTGAAGAGCGAGTCTGTTGCGTTAAACATTAAAGCCTAACTGTGCGCCGCTTGTGAGTTTTCCTGGAAAGTCGCTCCCAACACCCGGGTTGTAATACTGCAAATGCAACGGCTTTCATCAGTGGGCCATAGGCTCAATCACCATTGTGCTGCATCATTCGGCGATAGATAGTTACTTAACAGACATTTATTTAAATGAAAATCTTCAAGTTTATATCTTTAACTTGGTGGAGGGGTATGTGTGTCCCTGCAGTGACCCTGGGAGCTGTGTTGTTGGGGGCAATAACTCGTGGTAGGGTCTCCCAAGGCAAATTGGTCCCAGGGGAGGGTCCAACCTAAGAGCGATTCACAGACCGTATATGTATTGGCCAAGTAGGTGCTGCAGCACCTCGCCCGGAACAGGGAAAGCTGAACCTGAGTGGTGCTTTGTTATTGGACTTCTGTGCTTGTCATGGATGCCATAACAAACACCATGTTCGAGCAAAGGGTGATTCATAAGTGTACCTGGTACCAGAACACCTTAGGCCGAAGATCAATGATCGACAGCAGGTTCGCTGTTGGACACCAGCGGGGAAGGAAGCCGTCAGGCTGAAGAAGGAGGCCTTTCGGGCGGCGGACAGGTACCTGCAGGCCATGAGGGCTGTGGCTCCGGTGGTTGCAGAAGCAAAATTCCGGGTGTGGGAGGAGTTCGGGGAGGCTATGGAGAAGGACTTTCGGTTGTCGTTAGATGACTCAGGAGGGGAAAGCAGGGCTTAGCTCAGGCTGTTTTCAGCAGGGGCGGAGAACTGCTGACCCTGACTGGTGGAAAGAGGACTTTGAGGAACTCCTGAACCTGACCAACACGTCCTCTGTGGAGAAGGCAGAGTTTGAAGAACCAGGGGAAGCCTCACCCATATCCTTGCCAGAGGTCGCTGAGGTAGTCAAGGAGCTCCTCAGCGGCAAGGCGCCAGGTGTGGATGAGATTCGCCCTGAGATGCTGAAGGCTCTTTGTTGGGCTGTCTTGGCTGACATGCCTCTTCAGTGTCGCGTGGAGGTCCAGGACAGTGCCTGTGGAGTGGCAGACTGGGGTGGTGGTTCCCATTTTTAAAAAGGGGGACCGGAGGGTGTGCTCCAGTTATCGGGGTATCACACTGCTCAGGTGAGACAATTAAGGTGCAGTCTGCGATTCTGGAGAGCCCTGATGAATCCGAACTTCATTCAGAAAACAAGCATTTTAAAAGTTGTTTGCTTTTGGTCTTGCGGACAGACCTGACAAAGCGTTAATTCAAACTTTTTACAAGTCCTCATCATGATATAGTTATTTCGGCATCCTTTTGATCCGTTTATTGCAATTAAATCACAGCAAAAAGATGTATCCTTTAAAAGAATAAGGTCCACATATACATTTTAATATATATACAAGTATTTTTGCATGGCTTGCAGTGAGAGGCCTGTAAAGCACTTTCTGTACAGCCTTTCTGCAGCTCAGCAAAACAGTGTCCTTGTGCCATATCACCCTGGTTTCTCTGAAGCGTTCTCACGGCTATCCTGTTTCATGTAATTCACATATCTAAAGCCTGTAACTGTACGTACTCAAAATAAAAACAGAGAGTCATCAGTATTTCAGTGTTAGGAAAGGTGACCTCTTTCCTCCTCTCAGAGTTGGAGAGCGGAGCTTCAGTACGTGTAATCACTGTTTCAGTCAGTGATTATTCATCAGACAGAAAACCACCTGTATAAACAGAAAGTCTTCTTTTTTTCTTCTAAAGGCTCTGTCATCATTTAATTTCAGTTGATGGTGCTGCTTTACTGTAGTATCAAACTGAAGACTGGCTGTGGATGACCTTTAGCGTCCATTTCCCCTTTTATTTTCACTGAAGTAGAGTTCATGTTGAACATTTTTTATCCCACACTGTCTGACAGTATCCAGTATATTCTGTATCGGTTTGTTCCAACCCTGCATTGAAGCTATAGGATGTTTACATTGAGTGAAGTATTCAAATACAAGACTCCATGTTTGTTATGGCTGCACTGTTCCATCAGATGAAAATATTCCCGATGTTTTGTGCATAATTTTGCTAATATCCCCAAATTTACCCCAACATATTTGGTATCTCTGGAAACCCTGGGATCCAGAAGTTCTTTGGGTTTGAACAATGTTTGGCTGACTAACCAACAGTGTAATACAGTATATTACATCACTGATAATAATCGCCACAATTTCAAAATTTACAATATTTGTGAAGAAGACTACATTGCAAACTTCATATTATATCTAGTATGTTATTGTTTTACTTTGACAAGCTGATGTGAGGAATTGTTTATTTCAAATTGAATAGTTAGGTTACATGAATCACACATGCAACCATAGGTGTTTGCATTTTTTCATATGTGGCCAAGGCCTCTGTCTGCCAACAATGTTGGCTCTAAAAACTCAAAAAGAAATACTTACATTTATCTGATTACCAGTGAGCTGGTGTCCATTTTTACTAGTTCAGTCATATAATAGCCTTAGTATCAAAGCAACACCATAAACATTTGTCTCCGCTTTGTCCCCCATATTTTCCATATTGCATACAAAATTTAAGATAACATCTTTGCAGATGTGTTAGAGACTGCATCGATAAATAAAAAATATCACTGATTAATCGTAATATAATATTACCTCATTACGTTCCCAGGAATTCTCTGCATTGTTGGCCATTGTTGCCAGGCACACAGGAGCCTGATGAATAGATTCTATCCATCGATCCATCCCGTCTCTGCCCCTCCTGGGTCCAGATCACAGTCACAGTCCCAGCCACTTCCTCTGGCTCTCCCTGTTGGATCACGAGGCATTCTCAGGTCAAATATGTAATCCCCGCTGTGTGCTCCACTTAACACTCCAATTACTGGTTTGCATAGAGCAACAACAATGGGACAGATCACAGGGTATGGTCGTAAGCCTTCTCCAGGTTCACAAAACACATGTAGACTGGATGTGCAGACTCATGATCCCTCCTGTATCCTTGTGAAAGTTAAGAGCCAGTACAAGAAAGAAGGGTTGGAACATTGTCCGCTCAGATTCCCCAAAATGCGAGAAATGTTCATGTGGTGAAAGTTGATGATTTGGCCGTTAGGGTCCTCTGCCTGACATTTCCACTTCATCCTCACTACAGTTTTTGGGCTTCAGCATCCAGTAGCTTTCCCTGCCGTCTCATCCAGCTCACCAGCAGGTGGTGATCAGTTGACAAGTCTGCTTCAGCCTTTGGGTTCTGGTACCATACATACAGTATATGAGCTTTCTCTTGCTGCTCATGGTGTGCTCCAGACAAAGAGGCAGAGTGCACTACGAACATTTTTCAGGCTCTGGCCACACGGCAACAGTCAAAAACAGAAGAAAAGGTGGATCATACACTTTTAGTGCGATTACTTCCAGGGTCACGGGAAGGTACAAACCTTCCTCCTTGATAAGTTGGTGATTAAACTTTTATTTACTCTGTAATTAGTGTGCTGGATCACTGCGCAGCCTGAAGATTATAAGCTTTATTTTTAGCCTTGTTACAGTGTTAATATTACATATCAGAGTACACGATCCTCCAGACTCAACAAATTGCAACAGGCGTCAAAGATGGGTGTGAACTGAGGCCAGTTGGTGAAGCAGACTGGGTATCATGAAACTTACCCACTACTATTGATTAGCATTTTACCTTATTGTTGCTGTATCTAACTATTGAAAGCCTTTACCAATATTGAATGTTGAAATATGTATCATTTTTAAAACAGTAATATCTAACTTTCAAATGAAACTCAATCATTTTCAGTCGTATTGCATTTACAGTTTATCAAACAAACAGTTTATCATGTTTTGTGAAAGTAAGAGTTTTAATTTGACATTTTTATGCCCACATGTACAGAGCAATATTTCAAAGATATTTCCCTGCTTGCAATTGTCAGTGTTACATCATAATTTATCAGTTATCAAGAGTTACAGTAAACACTAAGATATAATGGATGTTGTTCATTATAGGCCTTTAGTTATAAAAAAGCCCAACTTTTCATCCGTGGAAGTTCTGGTCGGGTCCTCTTTCCTTGAGACATATGCATAATCACTCCTTTCACCTTGCAAATGCAAAAACTGTAAGAAGTTTTATTGCAATACGCTGGGACGTATTCAGCAGTAAAGTGACACTCTGCCAGCTCTTGCAAAACCTCCAGAGCTGTTGATGCCAGAAGCCAAGCAGAGCTCTTTCGCATCCCATGGAGCTGATCTCTCCATGACAGTTTCACCTCTTCTTCTCCACCTCCTCCTCCTCAAGAGGTCACACTACATGCTGTGGAGGAAAGAAGATACTTGAAATCTTTCTATCCATATCCTTATCTATCTTATCCTTATCCTTAATTTTTGCGTCATGTATCTGGTGCACTCATACCGTAGTAAAGTGCACGGCTGTGTACACAGTGATGATCACAAGGCCAATGACAAAAGAAGCAATCCCCAGGTGGAGAGCTTTCCGACCCAGCCGCTTGGAGCCTTCATAGTCCTCTTCATCGTAGCTCTTTTGGGCCTACAGGATGAGTGAAAGGTCAAATTCAATTTTAAGACATTTGAATCCCACTGAGGCAGCAGTGCTGATGATACACATGCTCGAGGTGTACATGTAAAGTTATTTGGACAATGTGACGACCGTCTGAGAAGGCCTCTCCCTCCAGGAGCCTGGTGGGCGGGGTTGGGTCACCTGGTCTGGCTGCAAGACCATATAAGCTGGTGGTCTCTCTCTCTCTCCCCTGGCTTCCAACTGTTTGGTTTTGTTGTGTTTAGTTTGCCTTGAAGTTAATTTCCTCTTTAGCTATGTAAAATAAAACATATTTTTAGTTATAACTCATGTGTGGTCTCCCTTCCTTTGTCCAGCCTTGAGCCAGATGGTGACAACAGACATGTACCGTGAAAGAAACTAGTCCCACCATCCGTGTCGATGAAGCGGTAAGCCCCATAGTAGCATGTTACACATGACTATGGCATGTGTCTTTCATGGGCATCTGTGCTGAGAAATGATTTTCTGCCTTGCTTTGCATCCATTTCTCCCCACGCACCTGCCCTTCTTGTTATCTCTAATTCAAATCTGTATTGAAGCCAAAGTCTTCGGCAATGAGAAACAGTGGATCGCCGTGCCTACAAGCCTCATCTTGTTACTCGCAGCTACAACAGCTGCTGCTGGCACATCGGCTCAACACATCTCCGACTCCCCTCAAAGACTTGACGCAAACCTAAATGTGTTGCTTTGTACCAATGCTTCTTCTAACTTTGTGGCCTCGCGGTGAATGAGGGATATTTACCAGAAAGCTGCACTGAAACACAACATGGGGTAAATTCATGATGTAGAACATTACAGTAAGCTGTTGTTTGAATAGTCTACAAGCTGAAAGTATATTTGATCTGAGCACACATCAGTGGAAGTATTTGGTAATTATGTGGACAGGCAACTCTGAGAAGTGGAGAGGCTATTTCTGTATCTCATTAGATCAAGTGCAAATAAGTAATTTGCAGCAATACATAACATGTTTGCAAGACATATAAATGGCAATTAACTGTTAATGTACAATATATCCAGAGCTCTGACATATATTAACCATCATCCCACACTCTCCTCTCTAATCTAGGTATCCATATGGCCTGATACATGTTGAATTATCATGCCTGCAAATAACTAAATGTCATAAAAACATCACTTGAAGAATCTCATCCTGTAATTATTCACCAAGCATTTCCAGATACCCCAAACTTTCAGCAACGTGTGACTCACCAGCACAGAGAAAACCAGCGCCACAATATTGATGGGCCATGCAGGGCAGAAACAGGTGAACATGGTGAGACAGAGGTAGTTCCTCAGAGGAGGGGTCTCCTGAGCCTCCCTGTTCTTCAGGCCGTCAGCGCTCCCGTCCAGCGAGGGCTTGGCGTTCATGACTGGCTCCCTCGTGGCAGTAAAAGCAGAGAGGCGAGGCAACAGGGCTGAGACACTGGGAGAGCGGAGGCGGAGGCAGGGGAGGGGAGGCAGTGGAGCAGTGGTGATGGAAAAGAGAAATCAGCCAGCAGAGAGATATGAAAGGGACGCAGAGGCAGACAGCTGAGAAGTCTGAGCAGGCGGAAGACTCAGACCAGACAGACGGACTCTGAAATAATGTCAGGAAAATGAAGGGAAAAAAATATAATAAATACATATATATATAAATATAATAAGTTCATTTAGCTTCGAGAATTTATTGTGATTTAGCACAAATGTATAATAATCGTTACAAATTCATAGTGAATTAGTACAAATTATTAGTAATTTAGTACAGAATTATATGATATAGTACAAATTTATTATAATTTAGTAAATATTTATAATTTAGCACATTTTTAGTAATGTAATACACATTTATAGTAATATAGTACATTTATAGTGATATAGTACACATTTACAGTAATTTAGTACAGAATTATGTGATTCAGTTCAAACTTTTTAGTAACTTACTGCAAATTTATAATTAAGCACAAATTTATCGTAATTTAGTGAAAATTCATAGTAATTTTGTATACATTTATAGTCATTTAGAACAAATTTATAGTTATTTAGTAGAAATCTAATAGATTTAGAGATTGTATTAGACTAACACTACTTTTTTCTTTACACTCAGTTATTACAATTATACAAAAACAGCAAAAGTCGATCATGGGGGTTTCCATGACAGTTATTAAGGAAGGTTTCCTGAAGTTGGTGTGTGTGTTGTATGACAGGAAAACACATGAACAAATGTGAAAAGTACTCTGATCTTTTAGCCAAATTTGCATTTCTGTTCATCTCTCATTCAAAACAAACCATAGGGGGTCCTCACGTGCAGAAAAAAAAAGGACAGGACACATAAATGGAATGTTTTAAAATAATTTATTAGGAATTTTAAAAAGGTTTTTTTTCAAAGGAATAAACATGACAGGAAAAAGAAAATCAGAAAATGTTACAGTGTTGACAAGATTGTTATTTTTCAGTGAAAACAGCATCAAAGTATGAACTACCATGGTAGCCCGCAGCAGAGTGAGCGAGTGTATCAAAATGTAAAACCCGGTATTTTGTAGATCGAGAGTGCTTTGTTCTTAAGATAACATTCGAAGGAAAACACATTTATCGTGATCGGCCAGTGCAACATCCTAGTAGCTCTGAACATAATTGTTTTGGTCTAAAAATAGCTGTCACATTGCTACAGTCTGTGACCTCCAGTGGATATGCAGTGATGGATTGGGGGGGGTGGGGGGGGGGACAGGTAAACAAGAGTAAATAAGACCCCCCTTGTAGGAAAAGCCACCTTTCTAAAAGGTTCAACCATCCACACTTTGACATAGATGTTAATGTAACAACAAAAAAAGTCAGATTAAAATTTCACATTTGCAACTGAGGTACCATCCCCCCAAAAAACAGCACATGGCACATTGGAAACCAATGTGTACAAAACCGTATGACACGCTCACGCAAACACCAACACAACCTGCAGTGAATCAGTCGTAACACTGTTAACTGTGCACGACTGCGCCCGCTGACTACTCCTTCATTTTCCTTCACAAACAATCATCACATATTGAAAATCACAGTTAAAACAACAATATGACAAAGTAAGAAAACAGCATGTTTTTTTTCCTCTCCTGACAGAGGAGCATTTTCACACCCAAATATCCCCAAAAGCAAAGTGTTGTTCCAGACTCAGCCTCTCTCCGGCTGAACTCAAAGCTGAAAGTGTTTCAGCTTTGAGGCAGCTTTTAAACGCAGCAACACAATCAAATGACGCGTCCTTTGTAAATGCCTGGAGAGGAATACAGTATGTGACTGGTCTGACATTGACAGACTGAAATGTTCTTGACCTCCATGTGAAACTATGATACGTAACAGTCAAGCTTTCCAACACATAACGACCGATGAAAGAATCAATCGTACCATTTCTCCAAAAGCCTCCCACCTCCCACACACACAAAAATTAGCGGAGCCCCCCCAGAAACCAGTCATATTTACAATATTTTACAAAATTGTACAGCTCATGTAGGCCTATTATGTAACTGTGACTAATGACCTTTGTCATCTGACCATTATTAGTGTAACAAGTCTTTGTTAAAAACCTACCAAGATATACAATTTGTGACACATTTTCAAGAAATAGTATTAATCACAAATGTTTTGTTAAAATTCAGTATGAACTAGTGACAAATATACAGTTTTCCAGTACAAATTACAGCTCCTGACCTTCCAACAAGCTTCACTTGGAGATTTTTCTCCTCTTATCTCAGAGAGATCAGGTACAGAGGTCAAATAACCCAGTAACACACAGCCAAAACAGATAAAGAAACAATGCAGCCATCACAAAAAAAACAGCAAGATGAAACATAACAACAGAAGAAAAAAAAAAACACTAAAAATACAGCATCTGTATGTGTTGCTATTACATGTAGTGATAAACGTTTTCGCTCCTTTTGTGAACTTTTTCTTCTTTTTTTTCTCAGGAGGTGGAGTTTAGTGAGGCGTCAGTAGGGTCGGCTGGGTTCAGGCTGACACCGGGGTGGAGGGGTGAAGGTTCAGCTGCCCCAGCCGGAGAGGTGGACTGGACCGAGACAGGCCAGATCAGCTCCAAAGCAGCTTCAACTCCTTCCAGCTCTCAGTCTACAGCTCTGCACTGACACAAAAACCACCTGGATTACTCACAGGTTAGTCAGAGTGAAACTCATATGTTTAAAACAAGAGGACTGACTTACACTCTCAGTGGTAGCCGTTAGTGAAGGCCGTGGCAATCAAAGGGCCCTGTGGGAGCAAGCAGACGAGTTTCAAGTTCACTATTTTGTTCTCGGTCTGAAGACTTTAACTGCAACTATTCTAAAATGTGAATTCACTGATTATTCCCTTCTTTCAGGTTGAAGATGCTAATCAGGGAAGTGAGCTGCTGCAGTGTTTTGTTGGAGAGAATAACTGTACACATCCTGCGTCGTGACGGCACACAACTGAGAAACACAGGTACATGAATAAGTGGGCTTAAGCTTGGCTAGTGTGGAAAGTTTACTGGTGAAGACGAGCAGAGCGGTGAATGGAAACTGATTCTTCAAATAAATAATGGCGTTGTTGGACCTGCCTTTGCTTCTTCTTCTTCTTTTATTTACATCATCAGTATTAATGCCAGCAACTTCAAAGCAATACTTTGACATTTTAAATAAGCATATTTGCATTTGTGCCAAGAGTTAGATACCAGTCTCATGTCTGTCCATTGAGTATGAGGCTACAGCTAGCAGCTGGTTAGCTTAGCTTAGCACAAAAATTGGAAACAGGGGGAAACAGCTAGCCTGGCTAGACAGACATGAGAGTGTTTTTAATCTTCTCATCCAACTCTCGACAAGAAAGCAAATAAGCGCATTTCAGAAAATGTTGAACTATTGCTTTAAAACTCCTCTGCTGCTCCAAAAGCCCCTCACCCCACTATAAAAAACCTGTATTAGAGTGAATAGGGCAGAGTTACATACAGTAAGCATTGTAGCTCTTTGGATCTTTATCTTGTGCCCTTAAAATTTTGCACTGGGATAGAAACACACCTGTAATTTCATTGGATTGAATGCAACAGACACATGACCTTCAGCTTTAAATTATGATAGGGAATGTGGGTAGAAACTATTCTACCTAACACCAAACTGAACATTCCTAAAATATGTAATCAGTAGAGAGATTATCTCACCCCCAAACTATGGCTGAATCCAGTGCTTGGGGCGGGGCTTGCAGCGCTGAGGTAACTGCTGACAGCCGACTCCTGGCTGGCCGTTCCATAAAGGTCTGCCATCGGCCCCGGGCTGCTCGTACCCAGAAATCCAGCTGAGCGAGACGGGGTGGAGCCTAAAAGTAAAATTAAAACAACAATAATGTTTCACTAGTTAAAACATCCACGAAGGCTCATTACTTCAATTGAATAACGTTCAGGTAGATACTTTACAAACATGAAATTGTAAATTCCTCTAATCTGATTTTCTTTATATGTGAAAGATCATACATTTCCCCTTTTTAAAGTGGCAATAATCAATATTTTTACAATAACAATGGTATAAGTGTAGCGTGAAAGGTGTCGCTCGTAGTGACAAACCCACGACCCCTGCAGTTCCTGTCAGCTCTAATGAGCATTTCGGCATCTTTCATTGTTTTCATTCACTCTCACTGCTCTCATCCGTGTTGTTTTCTTGAAAAACTGTCTATATTAAACTCAGGAGTTGGTGGAGACCAACAGTGGAGCTAAAAGGAAAGTTAATATTGGACATATATTTGTTATGTGGCCTGAAGCACAACTCCAAATGAATGCTAATGTTGCTCTGTATCTGCTCAATGTGTAAATAAGCAACATCATCATCAACTAAAAAGGTGATAATACAGTATATCTGTGTTGTCTTTACAGCTTGATTACACTGCCCCCAAGTGGCACTTCTTGCAGGTTTATGTCACTTTCATGAGAAAGTTTTATTTTATTTCAGCTTTTTTCTCATGGGGGACGAGGTGAGAGTGATTCTGATTGAGTGGGATATTTTGCAGTATAGCATCTGGCTGGTATTACCAGGGGGCATAACATCATGACACTGCAGAGCAGCGAGTTGCTACATACTAAATTAGATACTGTGTAACAATATTAGTGGTCAGCAAGACGAGTGAGCAAGTACTGATGTAAATGGGCTGCTTAACAGTTTAATAATTATTTAATAATGAATTACTTTTAAGTTCTGTTGAATTACATATATCATGAAGTGGGTCCCCCTAATTTCACATGTTCAGATGTATGATGTGTGTTTTTCCAATATTCATACCTCTAACTACTGCTGCTGCTGCCGCTGCTGCTGCCATTGGTCCATATGCTGTGAGAGGAATGGCTAACGAGACAGAAAAGCAAAGGTCCAGGTTAAATGTCTTGGTGTGCAAACACATAACAACTAACTAACAACAGAACTTAAAGTCTCACTCCAGTGACCTCAGGAACTTTATGAAAAATTTCAACCAAGGAAGTAGAAGTAAAAACGGTCAGTGGGAGTACTGTTAATAATCATATATTAAAAAAGAGGGGTTGATGAGGTCACTGGAGGGAGCCTTTACTGAACAGCAAAACCTTCCTCTTTACTGTCAGCAATCCTGCCTTCAGATAGAGACCGAGGAGGACTGACAAACACAAACATGCAAACCAAAGAGTGATCAGGTGTTGATGCTAACGTGTAGCAGACTGACAACATGCTGCTTGTAAAGTCCAGAGGAGGGACTGACTGACCTGTGAGCTCAGGGGGGTGGGGTGAAGTCAGAAGGGGAGTCCTCTCTAAGTGGAACTCTAAAACAGAAACATCAGAGTGCTGTTGAGACACACACCACCACCGCCAGCAAGGAGAACACACACACACACACACATACACAGGTAGGGAAAGACCTCAGAGGTGAGGACAGGAGGTATGGAGAGCACATATTGGCATACACAAGGCTTGAGGAAAGCAAACATGAATAAAAGGATGGAAGAATGTTTTATAGTCCACAAAGTGGTGTTAAAATCATTATAGAATAGCAAGAAATACAGCAAATGTTACATTTTTTGTCATACAAACTAAAAACTGCAAGTCAAGAGTGTGCTTTGATTTCATCAATGTGTAAAACATCTACTTTTAACATCTAACATTGGCATTAACTCCCAGATTAACTTCATACACTCCAGTGAAATACACTGCCATGCTAACATGCACCAGCACACGCACACACACACACACACACACACACACACACACACACACACACACACACACTTGTATACAAGCTAAGCAGATGCAATTCCACTCCCTGATATTTACAAGCAGCCATTTACACTCACAGTGTTTCACGTGCTTCTATGGAAACATGTTTGTATTTGTGACAGCGTGTCTACTGTCAGTTCACACAGCTACACAGGTTAATGTTTATTTATCAATTCATAAGAGCACTGACACCAAAATCATCCTTTTTTTCACTTCTACACTTTCATTTAACACCATGCTTAATGAGTACATATCTAGCTACACTGCAGCATGGCTCTATGGATGGCAGTATTGTTCTGTCCACCACTTTGGTCCAGACTGAAATATTTCAACAACTATTAGATGGAATACCATGATAAGACCTTCATGTTTCCCATATAATGACTCCACATAAAGCCCCTGACTTTTCCTCTAGCGCCACCTTGAGGTTTTTTGTTATGAGTGAAATATTTTCACAGCTATTAGAAGGATTGTTGTGATATTTGTTACAGATATTAAAGGTATCTAAAGGATACGTTCTAATGACTGCAGTGATCCTCATCATCAGGTCAGAATTTCAATTCGTTTTCGTTTGTGACTAAATACCTGCAACAAATGACATTCCCATCAGCCTCAGCCTCACCAATAGTGTTTAGTCAGCAAATGTTAGCATGTTAACATGATAACCTATGATGGTGAATTCAGAAGGCTGTGCCTAAGTACAGCCTCACAGAGCTGCTAGCGTGGCTGTAAAGTACAGCTGCCCACCACACAACATTACATCCTATGGAAACAAGGAAAGTAGTCCCTGGTCGCTTATAAGAATATGTTTTTTTTAACAACATAATTTGTGTAAAATTCAAAAAAGACTTTGCTGTAAGTTGTTTAAAATTATTTAACTTCAGAGCGTCTTTTTTTATCATGTTCATTCCCTTCAATGACTACATGTAGCGTATGTTTGTATAGGCTACAAGGGACACAAGGATGATTTTAGTGTCTATGCTTCCATTACATTACATGTGACCACTGAGCCAAACTCTTTATGTCTCACCCATCACCATGCATCTACACTTGAACACTTACACCTGCTCACTAAATATGGCCGTGTATTTATCTCTCAGTTCACGTGACAGAAACAACTCAAGGTGTATCAGGGGCAGAGAGTGTGCTGTGATTACCAGGGAACTGGTAGGTATATCCAGGAGTGATGCCAGCATAGCTACGACTGGTGTAGGTGGCTGTCTGGAAGCCCGGATAACCTGTGGAAACAAAATCACCATCAACATCTGGACCGCTGCAGACACCAAGAATGAGACGTGCACAGGGGGTTGCCGTGGTGATGATAACGACACACACGGTATGAGAAAAACATTAAAGTCAAGAGACAGTGCAAACCAGAATCAGTACAAACAGAGTAACAGGTGTGTGGCTGTGCTGCCCCCTAACAGTGAAGCCTGGTACAGTCTGTCACATGCAGGTGCGTGATATTCTACACCCGTGGTCTGGATTTCTTCACAAGGACAGGACTGAGCAGTTCACTGTCTTTGTCTTCTGTTTCACTCTCAGCAGTGCACATTACACACAGATTTTTCTCCTTATACAAGCTGACACCTGGAGAACTGACGTCAGAACGACATTCAGACGGACAACAATGATGCTATCTTTAACGAGCACCACAAGATACCACTAATAATTTAATATTTAATCTTTTCAAAGTGTGGTGGCATATCCCCTAATCCAGAGGTTTTCAAAGTGGGAGGCGGGCCTCCCCAGGGGGGCTCCAAACAGTTTCAGGGGAGGCTCAGTGAATGGAAGTGAAAAAATAGCCTAAATGTGTGTGATTTGGTTAAAGAGATAGTTCAGAGATACAGTAGTTTTGGGGAATTTTACTGTTTTTCCCATTTTCACAAAGTCAGAAACTAATACATGTCTCAGGACAGACCTTTTTTATGTGTTTAGTGTAGTCTGAAGATAAGTCAAACAGCAATATTAGGCTATCTTGGCTCTTGTTAAGTGACTATGGGATCAAATAACATAATCATGATTCCATAGGCATCGAGGAATTGAGTGAAACTAAGAGAAACTCTGAGGGGAGGCCCACAGTGTCAGACTTTGCAAATCCCTGCCCTAATCTACACTACGCTGTCTAAATTAAAGCACTGAAATACTGAAGCAAAAGGTGCCGTTCTCAGACTGAACAGTAGGTGGTAGCATCGGCATGGCGAGTTTAGCTTCAGATGCACAAACAGGTCCTGACTACTGTGAGAACAATTAAAAATCTGTTAACAAGTGGGCCCTACTGTAGAGGATAATGTTCAAGGCAATGAGAAGACCAGAAGTGTTAAAAGGGCCATTTTACAGCTGAGGTTCAGTTCAATTGTCATGACGAGTGCTACTCAGCTTGAGGTGGAAACAGTTGTAAAATGTGAAAGGGAGTTTTCCAAAGTTAATGAAGTAACAGAAAGCCTGCATTACAAACTGGAGGATTTGAGGTGTTGCATTGTGGGAAATGTAGGAACCACTGACCCATACCAGAGACTTGCTTCCATTCTGACCGTTCTTATTTTAATTTGTCACTTGAGAATCCCAAAACTTTATGGAAGTGCAAAACTACATTTCTGGAGTATTTAATTGTGCACATATAAACCATCATGAGACAAGCGTGAAACAAGCATTGTCGCAACTATAATATAATGTATGACTAGAATGTATCCGGCTAATTAGTAGTTTGAATAGGTTTAGTGGCAGGTATTGAAGTAAAAAACACTGCATATAGCTGCACATTCACAGTTTCTACAAAGCAGTACATTTTAAGGTCCAGATAATCAAGGCTGCATGGTGGAGAGTTGCGAGCTGAGCCCAGTTAAGTGGTCAGCTTTCCCCCCCATGAGGCACCACGTGACCTTTAAGGCAGCTGCGGCCTCAGTGCAGGAATAGTTATTGTCAGGTTCATGTGTGCAGCCACATCCTTCCTGTTCTGATCAATACTGCCTTACCCAGCATACCAATGCCCAGCATGAAGGCGTCCATTCCATAGGGCATCACACGAGAGCGCCCCCTGGCTGAGCCCGTGGGGGACATCACCTCCTTGGGCTGGGCTTTCTTACACTCCACCTGTTTCCAGACACAAAACAAATCAGCACTTCCACTTTCTAAATGACATGGTGGTATTAGAGCGTTTGATCCCAAACCAAGCAGCTCACCATTTTGTTGTTGATCTCATGGAAGTGGATCTCGCAGACTTTCTCCACCACATCCTCGTTCTCAAACGTTACAAAGCCAAACCCTGGCGAGGACAAGGCAAGTTTATGAGTAGGAACATTTCACACAGTGTGGTGGATTTAGACAGTAGGCCTTTCTGTGCACCAGTACAGCTAATAGTCTCCAGTAATCAGTGCTGTAATAGCCGCTTAGCACATTTGCCCCCCTTCCCCCTCTTTCAATGCTGCTATTCTGCACTCATCCTTTCTTCCCTCCCTTCCCGGCCAGAAGGCCCGGGCAAAGCTGGTAGGCTGTCATAATCGATCAGTCCCAGGGTGGGGAGGAGGTGCTTAAGGAGGCTTTATCCTGATCCAGATTAACGGACTGGCTAATTAGACTAGCCCCGTTCGTCTCCTCCAGCTCAGCCCACAGGAAGGAGGCCCGTGGGGGGTGGAGGGGGATCAATAGATACCCTGGAAGGACTGGAGGAAGAGTAGTAAATCGACGAAGAGAAGGAGAGATGTGGGGAAATGAACGGACGGGGGAGAGGGGTCAGTCCGTCTCACCTCTGTGTCTGTTGGTGGTCTTGTCGAACATGAGCATGGCATCGTCGACCTGTGGGGAGACAAACAACACAGATTTTTAGGCAGCGCTGTCTCTCTTGCCACGCGGCATATTGCCTGACCTCAGCCCTTCTCAAGTTCTGCAGGGAGGCTCAGCAACAGATGGACAGAAAGGGGGGGGGGG
>NTHP01000004.1:2715642-2733446 GCA_003416845.1 Oplegnathus fasciatus | reverse complement strand
GGGAGGGGACTGGAGACGAGCGACAGGTTACAAAGAGGAGGCCGAAGGGAAAATATGAAGAAATACTGTACAACAAGCCCTGGTGCTGACTAACAGACTTAATGGGTGGCATGAGAAGTTGGAAGTTGTGCTTGCTGCTAAACTGCCCCGGTCACAATCCTTCTCACAGAGAGCCCATAATCCGCCGCCTTTCTCCCCTCCAAAGTTTGACATTCCCATGGCAACTGTACAAAAAGCCCATATAAAAGAGCTCGAGCCAACATCAAATATGCTTTATGAATAGTGGGAGAGTGCCAGTGAGACAAACAGGGCAGCAAAGAGAGAAACACTGACAAAAAAAAGAAGAGGAAAGTAGCCAGTCACAAGCAGAAAGGTGAATCCTGTGGGCAGGTGGAGACTCGATGAGAGGGGAGAGCTGATAGCGAGAGGAATAGCGACAGGTGGAGATATGGTGAAAGAGAGCACAGAGAGTTCTGTAAGAGAGAGGGAAAGAAAAAAAAAGATTGGGTCAAAGTGGAAAGGGAGGAGAAAGGAGAGACAAAGGCAGAGGGAGAGGGAGAACAAAGAGGCCTGGAGGCTTTGTTTGTTGGCACAGTCAGCCATAATTCCTCCTCCTCTTCTCCCTTTGACCTCTCCCTCCGGCCCGGCCTCCCTTTATAGAGCAAAGACACAGGTGTCTATTCTACACACACACACACACACACACACAGAGTTTCTTATGTCAAAGTTGGCCTACTCTTTCTCACTCTCTGCTGTTTTTTTTCTCCCCCTCTCTCTTGTCACAAGCTGACATGTTTATACTCCAGTCTGCACACGGAGGTCCAAATAAACATTTGGTAAATTAATCTGTGCTCTTGGTCTATAATAAGTTTACTGGATATGGTCCACTGAACAATTTGTTATAGTCACATACTCACACATACTCAGAGCTAGCACACGATGTGAGTGTGTGTGTGTGTGTGTGTGTGTGTGTGTGTGTGTGTGTGGACCCCCAAGGGCAGTTTGCCTACAGAAAGGTCAAAGGTGAGTGAGGAGTGTCAGTGTGAAAGGGGACCTGTTACTCTGATGCCTCTCAAGTCACTGCTTCCTTCCAGCCTGACATTTGCTGAAAGCCTGTAACATGTTCAGCTCTCTATCTCTGCGAAAGAAACTCTTTATTTTTGCCTTTTAGCCGACACTTTTATCCAAGAGACCTGACAGAAAAACCTCAGATTGCCAACATTTTAAATGATCACTTGTAAGGAGAGCAAGGGTCAAGAAGACCGCAACACCCAGAGCACACTTTGTGATTCATAAATTTGAGTTGGCCCTAAAAACCAGACTTAACAAGGCTAACACACAGGAATCTATGCAATACCAATGTGAACTTAAACTACACACAATCGTCCTGGAGGATGCAATCAAAACATCAACAACAACAACGCCCGCGGTTCCCGTTAAACACCGCAAACTGAGTTAATTGCACATCATTGCTTTATATTTGAAACACTGGGCATTTTAATGGCGTACCGCCGGACAATATTCCCTCTTATCCTTTTTTTTTCCACCTCTCATCTTCCCTGTTATCCCCTGCCCATCCCTCTCCGCGCTCCTTTGTCCTCACCAGGACGGGACACAAAAGGTCCAGTGAGGCAGTCTAATCAGGAACTTCCATGGATGGCTGGAGCCTGCATTTCACCGTCCATCCCTCGATATCTCTCTCGGCAAAATTCATCTAGACGTTATGATTGAGGAGGGAGCACGGGGAAACTCGAGGCCAAACCTTTGGCGCTGAAAATAAAGTGCCACAGAGTCGGAAACGCGGCGGCCAGAACGGAGTCTTCGCATGTTTGACTTTGAAAAGTTTCATCTGCTCAAGGTGCCGACTGTCCAACTGCAATCCGCTGAAAAACTTTATATGATTCTTTTTTTGTTTGTTCTGTCTAATTTGCTTTTGGTACAAGATCAAGCAAACCTCACATGGCACTTAAATCACACGTTACTGATGGTCAGTTTCACATCAGAAGACACATTTAGGAGGGTGAACTTCCAGTATGCAGATAACTTCTGAACAAACTAACAAAATATTTGTCTAGCTTTGTACAGAGGCATAATGGCCCTCGTAAACCCCCCCTTTCCGACACACACACCCCATCTTTGCCCCAGTTCCCTCTCTTACGCCTCCGCAAACCTCTCTCAATCNNNNCCCCCCCTCCCTTGTCGGTGCCTTTGTCAGCCCATCATCTATTCTCTGCCTCGTGTCTTTCAGAGTCCTCAGAAAATGAGAACTTGGGCAAAACTTTATACAGAAATATGAAAAAAAACACAATCAAATGCTTGAAGAAAATGAAGGCTGAGTGACGTGTTTGCAGGTTTTCGAGCGTTAGCTGACTTGTATTTGTTGTTACTAAACTCCAGAGTTGACCCCCACCCAACACACACTCACACACACTCATGCTAACACCCCCGAACACCACCTCATCCCTCCTCCTTCAGAACAAAACCCCCTTACCCACAGAATTACTTGGGGACAATGGGCAAGCCAGGTCACCACGGTAACGGGCCAGGAGGGGGTTGTGGGTAGGAGCAGCTGTTACATCAGATTAATTCAGATTCTGATAATCCCTCCTCCTTCCTCACCATCACCACACACTCACTACAAAACTTTTCTCCCCCCCTCCCTCCTCTCTCTCTCTCCACTCCCTCTTCTAGTCCCCCTAACTTCGCCTGCTGCTCCCGGAGCCTCTCAGCCTCGTTATTTTTCCCTTCCTACCCTCTCCAAGCGTTTTCTCTCCCTCCTTTTCTCGCCCTCCTCCACCTCCTCGCGGTAACCCCTTCACTTCCAGGCGGTCGCTCCACTCCAAGTGAAGTTTTTCTCAGAGAATTTGTGGTGAATCAGACTCGGCTGAGCTGGTGGGATGTGGTGCCACGTGTTTCTAAGCTGTTGATTTGTTTCTGCACTAATGCCAGCAAGACAAACTTATGTGAATCCGCTATAACTGACAAAGTAATCCTTATTTCGATGCTGATCGATATCGCTGACATTCCATCTAACACTTCCACCACAGTGTGACACCTCAACAACTTCAACGCTCTCTTAAACATCACTCACCTTCCCAAACTGGTCAAAGTACTGTTTCACGTCCTCGATGGTTGTGTTCACTGACAGGCCTCCCACAAAGATCTTCTTGGTTCGAGTCACCAGCTGTAAGAGGAGGAAAGGCACTGATGAACAAATGTTTTGTACTGACAGTGTAAGTGATATAGCTATTAGGATAGCAGCTTGAAATGTGTATTTTTGTGTGTAAATGTTACAATAATTACACACAATTGTAGGTCACTTTACTACTTAAATACTTTGAAATAAAACTATTGTATTATTATTGTCAAATGTAGCCAAATGTACATTACTCAGTAACACACCAGAGTTCATTTTGACTGTTGTAATTTCTACTACACTTCAAAAAACTTGACAAAAAATAAATTGTTTCAGGAAATATAATTATAGATTCAGCACAAACTAAGTTACTTTTCTCACCACTGACCCCCAAATTACAAGCACAATAGTCATTGTCCTCTCATTAAAAGCTCATTTAGAGGAGAAATTAACCTAAACTTTGGGCGTATTGTATTTGTATTTTCTGATCACCGGCACGAAAGAAAACAGAATTACACAGATTTATGAGCGTTAGAGAAGATGAAGCCATCAGTTCAAGAGGTGTAAGTCCTATAAAGGGTATTTGGAGGATTAATGGCTCTTTGTAAATATGTTTTTATGTAGGTAAAAACAGTAATGTATTGCTTTGAGCAATTAAATGAAAAGTGTTTTTACAGCCCAGTTATCTGTAAAGTGTGCTGCATGTGTGCGTTCTGAGGCTCAGATGAAACATGTTGAAAAGAACCACGTTAAAACTTTTCACTGACCGACTGTAATTCTGTTAAATATACATAGACACGCACATATTCAAGATGATATTTTCCAACAGTGAATAAAAAGCACTATTTCCTGTGTTGGACACAAAGCCAATCCTGGGTGCAGCAAACACTTTTGGTACCTTGGTAATTATTTTGGTCCTTTGCATCACTTCCACTTTCTCTCATAGCTATTTATGACAAGACGGAAAAATGAACTTGCTCAGTCACACAAAGGGGAAGGTAGGCATCACCTAACAGCACAGTTTTCATTCAGTGGCTATATATAAGTCATATTATACTTGAACACATCATCTGAATGTGCTGTGTTGTTAGCTGACTGTGAGTGAATGTAACTTTCTTAGAATTTAGTGAGGAATCGGGGGCGAAGAGACAGGTTATCAGCTGGATTTACACCAATTAACACTGGACGAGTGTCTGAGATCCATTATAATATACTAATGCTATACAATATACAGTTTAATGTTATTTTTTTATCAGTAAGCAAACGAGAAATACCTGTTTTGTACTAACAGGATATAATACAAGCTGTGTATGTAAGTCAAACTGTGACACCAGAACATTATTGGAAATTAAAATAAAAATATTTCTCTCCTACAAATGTATTACTCAATTTCCTTACTTCCTGTGCTCTCTGCAAGAGCCACATCTTTTTTAAATCCAGCTATGATTCACTCTTTCATTTCCATTGTGCATTGCATTATGGGTCGATACTGTCCGTGAACACTGCGTTCAAAAATTGAGCAATTTCAGTGATTCATGTTGGTCTTTTATGTATAGGCCATTTTGCCGTTTTATCCTTGTGAACACTTCACACGTTGCACTTTTTGCAACTGGGACACATAATGGGTCACAAGAGCCAATGCAACAGCCTATGACGCACCCGTTTCTGCAAATCTGCTATATTAAAGTAAATGTTATAACGCTACCAGTATTCCTTCATGCCTCAATAAGCTATACTTTCCTTTTCCACGCCGTGTTGTTGTTAACGGAAGAGACAAACTGGCTAAGATCTGGACAAAGAGCGCTTGAAATACAATACAGACGTTTAGGTAGGTTTAACAATAATGAGTGTCTCTGAAGTTGTCAACGTTTTTGTTAACACGCGATCACATAACAGTTCAGTGATGTCAGCGCTGCTCATGTTCATCAGATTACGAGGCATTAGCCCCGATAAGAGACTGAAACAACACACACCAACCTGCTGCAAACAATGCACGCACAACTATAGCAAGACGAGGAGACGGTTTGACTCACCTTGGGCTGAGCTCTGCGAGGGAATGCAACCTTTGGATCGATCTGCAGAGAGAATACAGAAGAAGAGAGGACTTGGTCAGTGTTTTGTGTCATGACACAGATGAACCAGCAAACTGTCACCTTCCCTCCGCGCACTCTGACACCCTCATCTTTCATTCTTTAACAACTCATCAGGTGTAATATATCCATGTTCTCCTCCTCTTGGCCTAGCGCGACGTATTCCCCAATCCTAAATCAAAGCAAAGACACCTGGTTTTTTTTTTTTAGGCTCATCACACTCAGGCCTCACTGTGCTGGAAAACAGAATGACACCATTTATAACTGTGAAGGAAAATCTGGGTGAAGTTGACATCAGATGTGCAGCACGTCCTCAAATCAACACACACTAAAGTCAAGAGATGGTGATGTTTTCTCATTATAAGCTGCTTCAGACAGTAGACCAGGTTCTGACTATGTCCTGGTCTGCTGCTGTCATCTGTTGATGTGTGTGTGTGAATGTAAGTGTGTGCATGTGTGACAGCGATGTAGGGGTAGATGACATAAAGGAGAATAAATTTGACATCCAGTAGCTGATAATAAATTATTTCCATTGAAGAGTCGGTTCACAGAAATTACTAAAAATAAGACTTTCCTCTGGTGGTATCTAGTTGCAGATAGTTTTGGTTTTATTCACCCAAATTACCCAAATTATATGCAAAACATCTCTTTCCAGAAAAAGTGTCGTTGTGTATTATCCACAAAACACACTGCTTTCATAGGAACTGTTTATTTGGTAGAAAGTAGTTCAAATGAAAACTGTTCACACTGAGGCCTGTGATTTATCCAAAGCAACCGTAACACTGTTGCATTTTTTAAATGTTATTTTTTAATGCACCAAAAATTAAATTGCACTGATATGGAGGCAAAAATCCCAAAGACAGATGCTCAAAACCTGAGCAAGGAAAACCAAAACTACCTGCTCGGGTAGTTTTCCTGAGAAAATGTTCCTTTCATAATTTGGGTGAAACAAGCCTTTGAAACATCATAACTTCATAGAACGTACTGTACATCCGTTTGTGATGTTAACTCTGAAATATCATCACACACACTTATATTAGGATAAAAACAAGGAAGGTGTGTGTGTGTGTGTGAGTGTGTGTGTGTGTGCGCGTGCAGCTGTGCTCAGGTGGAATGCATCTGGGAATGTCCAGCGAACTCCGGCCTCTCTCGTCACCACCGTGTGACATGTGATCTCCTGGAATCTCACACAGGCACCACAATCACAAACACACCTCACCTCGGCGAGGAGAGCCCGAGAGGGGAGGACAAGCGCGTCGGACAGAGAGAGAGAGAGAGCGAGAGGACCGAGGAGAGGGAGAGGGAAGACGGGACAGAGGAAGAGGGAGCTGTCACTCAAACCACACCGAGCAGCAGCAGATCCACCCCACTTTTGTTTGTTTGTGTTTGTTTGTTTTTGCCTCGGCTCAGCTTTGGACGGAAGTGATGGCAACAGCAGGGACCGCTCGTCATCCCTGCGCGCTTTTTAGGTGATCCGGATCGTCCCTCATACCCTGCAGTTCCTTACGTTTACAGCCAGGAAACAGGACCAGCTTAACTTCTTTTAGCAGCACAACTCTTTTGATATCAATCTTAACTCTACAACTACGAGGAAACAATAAGAATTGATACAAAATGTGGCCGAGCCCACTGAATGTCACCAAGGTTAAGACTGGAGAGAGAACCACACCATGCCATGAGGATGCAATCACAGACAGGCTGTAAAATTGGAATTTGAGACCTCTATATTAGTCTATACTGGTCTAATAGAGCTAGAGAACAACTAGACTACTCCACACTGTACTGCAGTTACACTAACAGATGGTGAGACAGTACAGCGCTAAGATTAGTCCGTAACCATGAGAGGGTAGAGTTTAACTACAGTAGAGAGCTAGAGCCTCTATGGTAAACCGCATGCGTTTACCAGAGTAAGGGTAACAGTGTTGTTTCTACTTGAATAAGAGTTGACATCACCGCAAGTTTTTTTATTTCTTTTGTTCTAGAGAGCAGAGTGAGAAGACTATAGGCTAAGACTGGAGGATCAGATGCAGAGTCTACTGTTTAGTTTCTATGGTGGCTAGACTACTCTGATAGTCACCTCCGGTCACCAACCCTCCTGATGTCCAACACTCCTGTGCACATTCAAAAACAAACAGACACACACACACAAACAAACAAAATCAAACACATGGCAGCACACAGCACATCCGTGGGGAGGAAATGGTGGGCGTTAAAACAGATAAAGTGGCTGAATTCATGAAATCCGTTCTGTTGATCATGGCAAAGTCAAGAGATGTATTTAAAGCTCAAAAGTGTGTTTTGCTTATTGTTGCTTCACCTGGATGTTTGAGCGTCACTGTGCAGAGTTTGACACTAAAGGGCTGTTTTCACATTCATCTGCCGGAGGGGGAAAGTTTCTTTGTACTTACCTAAAGTCTGAGTTTAAGACGCTTACGTACGAGCGTCATTTGTGACGTCACAACTAGTTTGGTCCAGTGTGTATAAATTTGAATCCTCTGAGGATGCACTCAGAGGAGTGTTTTAGAGAAGGAGACATCCTGTGTCCAGCAGCTCAAGTTTTTAGAAAAATAATTGCAGATTCTGGGTTTTTCAATGAGGGAGAATTTGAGAGATTTTTAATACGGTAATTGAACTTATTTGGGGAAAAAAACATATCAGACACAAACTCCAAGCAGAGTGTTTTACAGTCATAAACCATGTCTGGAGGGGGTCTTCAAGTTTAAGTTACTTTAAGGTGTTAGAGGCCTAACCTCTCTGCGCTCACAGCAAGGTAACGGGGAAGAAGCTGAACGTAATACCAAGAGAGGTTTATGAAATCAGGCCAATCCCGTTTGAACAACTCCATCCTGTCTATGCAACAGTTGGCCGAGCGCGCCGCCTGTCACAGCCTGAGCTGGGAACGCACTTAACGCAACATGCCGATTGGGCAGCGCTCAATATCTCTAAGGAACAACTCAAGCTTGTTGACTCCAATCCTATTAGTTAGGAGAGCCATACTAATCACAGATGGGGTTATCCTGACCCCCCACCCCCCTCTGCCCCTCCTCTTCTTTCTGCTCAGGTCAGCATTGAAATGGTTAACGGGGGCCACAAATATGCCTGATGCAACTCCGCAAAGAGCTGTGTGACTTTGTTGTAAAAGTCTCCGCTGTGCACCTTGGAGCCGCGATTGAATGGAAACTTTGTCCCACAAAGGTGCAGTTTGCATCGGCCGTCGCTAACTTTACAGATAGCAGGAAGCTGGGAGGGCACCCAGAGGGGCAACTAACAGAGCAGCAGTTACATAAATCACAGTAAAACCTGCCTTCCTATACCGGCCCAAACCGGGCCGCATCTGTCCTTCAACACAATAAGTACCAATAAATTCCTCTGCAGCACTGTATTTGCTCTTTAGCCTCTCGGCTGTGCAAAGCTCTGTTAATTCCAGTGCCGGAGCGGTTCAGTCGGTCACAGCATGGCACATTCTTTCTGTTGCCACTGGAGAACTTTTCTCTCCCCTCTCTAACAGGATAACCTGTTAGCATGAGAGAGAGGGAGAGGGGGGCAGGGTGAGCAGTCTAAAAAGGCCTACTCTACTCACCATCCAACCCCTGTGGCTGATCACTGAGCCCTCTCCACGCCAAACACACACTCTCTGAGGCTGCCACAGCCCCCACCAAAACGCCAGCGACACACCCAACTGCCAGCCACAAGGGGCCCTGCCACGGCCCACGAGGCTGCGCCGAGTTAACGCAGGCTCAAGTTAAGAGGAAGAACTCAAATCAAGAAAGAGGGAGTCATCATCGCTGGAGTCTTACATGAATACACTTCATAAGTTGCTTATCAGAAGAGGAGACGTGAGGATAAACAGCCAGTATCATGACCTCCTCTCTCTCTGCGTGACTGTGACTGTTTATGCTGTCTTGATTTCTGGTATCTGAGAAATGATTGTAAATGATGTGCATTGTTATCTTCCTTTTTCTCTTTTGTGACAGAGCCATTCTTCAACTGTGGAGGGGGGGAGTCACTATGGAAACAAACCCCATGGCGAGTTAGTGGCGTCCAACCATGATGGCGCTACTTGTCATAGCTGTCGTGCCTGCAAGTGACACTATAGCAGTAGGGCACTGGGGAAACCGGAAAAAAAAACTCATTCAGTTTGACTCCTCTATCAAACAACTTCCACCCTTCCTAATTTTGGATTCATAATAACAAAAAAATTTCTCATTTCCTTGTAACTTTCTGCAGCAGACAACCTGTTTTTTTTTTCCTTCTCCATTTCCTTCTTCAGCACCTCCACTTATCCTCCAAAGATTCGAGAAGGTGCATCGCTCAGAGCACAAAAGGGGAAAGAAGAAATAGCCTCCCCTCATTTCAATACAGTGACTAACCCGCAGCCATCACCACTCCCACAGAGGAGAGGGGCGGGGGCAGTGGTCCCTATGGCGACCAACGGGCCACATTGTTCCCAGACCGGCCCACATTCATTACTGACAAAAAGACACACACACACACAGACACACACACACACTGCAACACAGGCGATTAATACATTTTAAGTTGCAATTCACACAGGTGAAAGAGCCTCTGAGCTCTATCATCACCACATCCACAGTTTGATTCTTCCTGAGATCAACAGGAAGCTGGTGGGAATGTGTTTGTTGCTGCTTTCGCACCTTGATGGTTTCAGGTTGCATTTGCCGGTTCCATTGAGAAACTTTGTTTGGGGGGTCAGTTCTGCCCCTTGGGATGTAAAGAAAGAAAAAAAAGCAGAAAGAAAACTTTTGGTTCACTGTTCCCAGAGACCAAATCAAAGATCTGCAGTGAGAGCAGCCCTGTCCGGCTCCCCCTTGTTTCTATGGAAATTGACACTGGGTAAGGTTTTCTTGCCTGTTTGGCTGAAGAGCGAAGAGAGAGCACATTCTCCCGTGTGCCTCCACCGTCGACTACTGACTCAATCATGCAAAGTGCTCACATCTGAGGTGTGGCGGCCGACACTGACGTGGTTTGAGGAAAAACATCAGCATAGTGGAACCTTAGTAAACATACTAAAATGTAGCAATGTTACGCCTCTCTAGCGGATTATTGGGAAATCCACTAATCAAACACTGAGCAATGGGATTAGCCGGTGGTGGGAAGTAAATACAGAGAACTCACTGTTTTTGAGTCCAACTCGTGCCTGGTTTGGGCCAAAACTTTATCCACGCCGGCCTGATCAACAAAGGTGACGAATCCAAACCCTCTGCAGACACCAGGGAGGGAAGGAGGAGAGGAGGGGGGGGGGAGGTATTAATGACACAGAAACTGATGTTGACATGTAATGATACGTTATGAGCAGGGAGGAATCACGGAGGTCAGATAAACTTTCAGCTCCGGCGAGAGAAGCCGGGCTCGCAGCTCCCTCACCTCGAGCGCTTAGTAACCGGATCTCGCATCACCATACACTCCTTCACCTCGCCGTACTTGCAGAAGTACTCCTTCAACCCCTCTGGGAGACACAACAAGGTGGAGAGGAGACACGTACATTGATGAATCAAGAGGTTAACAAGAAATGACAACTTTTTTTAATAGAGATTTAGCAAAGGAGTCTGGCTGCAGAGAGTCCAGCTTTTTCACTCGGCTGACCAGAGCTCATACATTTTTCAGAGAAATGTGTCAAAACAGAAAACCAAAAATTACATAATAATTCCAACTAAAATTCCTCATCTTATCACAAACTAAATGGCTTAATTTCACCCCTTTTTAATGAGCTTTTAAGAATCACTCCCTCATGCTATGGGAGTTCTGAATGGGTGCATTCATTCTGGAGCAGGATTCATATTCAAAAACAGAGAAAACAAATAAACAAATGCAACGTAAGCAAACAGAAATATTGAGAAACACAGCTTTTCAAATAAGTTTCTATTAGTTCCATCTGATCCACGCCAGGACTTTTAAGCACATAGTGGAGTTTTATGAGAGGCAGTGGTGGAAAAAGATTTACCTTGTGTTGTTTGCCAGCTGAGTCCACCTATGAACATTTTGCTGTGGAAAAAAAAGAGAGGAAATATAATAAATGTGCGTATCCATTAAAGGAGGATTCTGTGAGGTTGATATTTATGGGCTTAAAACTTGTTATTGAGGTTTTGAAAGTGTAATCCTGGAGGTAAAGACAGGATTTAAGGGTGTATCATCTCTGATTTTACATGAAAGCGCTCTGTGTGGAGGTGTGTGGGTCTGGCTGCAGACCAGAGCCCTCGCGCAGAATACCAGGTTTGTTTCTGAGGTAGGAGAGCGAGAGGAAGAGAGAGAGAAAAAAGTTTTTTCCGTTACCAGGGGTCGTGAGGGGAGTCCGTGGTGGACAGGCTGCTCTGGCTCCCTTCCGTCTCCATTCCGTGTCCTCGCGGTGCGTGTGAGTGAGTGCTGTGTGCGTCCGAGCCGAGCCGAGCCGTGCCGTGCCGTGCGGGAGAACAGGCGGAGAGTGAGTGAGAGGAGCTGGGCGGGTTTGGCCCGGGGTGACAGAGAGGGGAGCGGGCCAGATGCAGGCTGGGACAGACTCCACCTCCTCCTCCAGTCAGCTCCCGCGGCTGCCTCTCTCTCATCCCACCACCGAGGCGCGCGGCTCCGGCGTCAAGCCCGCAGCCGTCAGCCACACCGCTTCCGCTGCAGCCTTTCAGAATAAAAACCTGGTGGCGCGTTTTTCAGAGAGGCAACAGTTACCACATATGCTTTCATAATCAGGGATGGGGAGTACTTGTAAAGTGTTCATAGAGAAATGTCAAAATAATATCTTTTGATTAGTGATATTTATGAAAGGTGAAAGGCAGTACTAGATCAACTAAATTGCATGTGCATGGATGCCCAAAGTGCCTAATCCTGGATTTTGACATTTTATTTTTTTTATTGCTAAAGTAATCTGGACGTAATTAACATAAGGAATTGCAGTCCCTTAAATTAAACAATACAGGATATCCAACCAATGCACATTGCCTCTCTGTCAATCAGCAAATAAAGACCTATTGCCATATAAAGAGATTACTGCTCTACAGTACTGATCAATGGACCTACAACTAACCTACTACACTGATCTGTGGCTGGTGGAAGGCTAGTCTTTCCTGGGGTGAACTTTTAGTCCTGCACTCTGGCATTAAAAATAAAAAATGTCTTACATTGACGGTCTTTGGGTTGAATTTACAGAACAAGAAGCGCATCAAATTTCACATTATTTTATGTCAAAGTTGGAGATATGTCTGTGTATTTTGGACAGAATCAGATTCCACAAAAATCAACGACTGGTCCCGTTTTGTTATATTCAGTGATAAAAGATCCAATAAAATCAACTCAAAATATGAAAATTAAACCCTTTTATATATTACTTGTAAAAAATATTTTATCAATATTTTGTATTAACACAATATTCTCACAGTAATATGTGATTAAAAAAAAGGTAGCTTTTTATCAGGATAGGTTATTCAAGAAGAAAAAAACATAATTTACAAAGAGCTTTATTGGACTACATTGGCAGGAAACATCACATCACATCAAAAAAAGATCATGAAAGCTAACAAAACATCCTGAAATCTAAACCATAAGTAATTTAAAACTGAGTCTGAGGTTTTCAACCACCCCCCTGTACTTCCTTTTTCTATGTGACAAACATTAAGCCTTTATTATGAAGGCGGGTTCTCCTAACTTCCTGTCACATTCTGGCTCATTTTGACTAACTTGACGCTATTTCCATCCCAGTTTAGATAAAGTGTTAACAAACACAATTTACAGTTACATGAACTAATCTGTGATGATCTCTTAACTGGTTCTGAGAAGTCTTTAAATGTTTTCAAACACCAGCTATTACTGGTGAACGATTACAATGAAAGTATCTCCGACACACCACATGTAAAAGCAAATTGTTTTGTTTTTTTTGTCAGGAAATTAATATCATGTGCTATAAATTAAATTTGGTAAAAAATTATACAATAGACACAACCTTTACTCATAACCGGCCATGTTTTGGCTCCTCTGTAAATGTTGTGTTGTCCCATACAGTGCAGGGTTGATGGAAAAGTTAGTGAAGCCACCAAGTGAATCACAACTACACAGTCAGAGTTAAGAAATTAGTCACTCCTCGCTTCCAGTAGCCTGTTTAAATAATATCGAGTCAACATGAAGCCAGTGTTTCTCATGCCACTCCTTTAATATACCCACAGGCTCTAATAGTGTGTCTGAGGTTCTTGAATGACAGCTTATGGTGGTATTTTTCATCCCTATGGTAGCACTGATATTAACTAATCTATTAACTATAACTTAGTTGATTTGTATCAGTGTGTTGGTCTGCCTTCAAATACTGCAAACTGGCTTGTGCAGTGTGGTATAACAAGAGGTTTGTGTGCTGTGTGCTCATTCATTGCTGGGGTTTAAGTATTTAATTAGTGCCAAAGCCAGCTCCAGCTAATCTTCTCAACACTGACTCAACATGTGACCTGATAACCAATGTTAAGGCCAATCAATAGCCCGAGCCACTCAAAGACAATAACAGCTTTGATTTACTGTGGGTGTGGAATGGATGCTGTCCTACCCAAGGCTCGGAGTTTGGTGCAAAGTTTGGGCCTCGAAGTCTGGAGAGTAGAAGTTTTTTTTTTGAGCATGCTGACGCCGCAACACGCTTAAAAGTGCTGGTTATGTCTCCATATCTTTCACAGGATCAGTCAGAGCAGCACTACAAGCTCAGGGTGTGTAACGCAGGATGTTTGGGCACAGATTTAAATGTGTGATTGTCCTTTCTGACACACTTTATCGCCATTGAGTGCTGCGGCCAGTGTCCTGCCCGCTCGCAGGCCTGATCTATCCTCTGCAGATGAGCAGATGAAGCTCTGGAAGTGGGACAGGGGCTATTTGGACAGGAATTAAGGGGTGTGTTAAATTTCTGCATGCATGATCAATGGGGTTGAATGGCGGGGATGGGGATGGGGCGGAGGGAGGGAGGGAAGGAGGGAGGGTGGCACTAGGCTGAGGCAGAGACAGAGAGAGAGCGATGAGAACACAGACAGAGGCAGCCAGCAATGGCTCACTAATGAGAGATGGACAGTGTGGATTGTATCTCATTACCAATCAACATAGCTTTGAGTTCTCTGGAGAGGGAAAATGCAAGCTCTAATGTGTGCTGCATGTGGTCCATTTTGATAAACCCAGCTTGTGTGGTGGAGCATTAGTCACAGCGGTATCTGAGCTGTTGGAAATCCACACACATTGCCCTCTGTCCGTTTTGGTGAGGAGTTTTCTCTGAATAGTACAATGGGACTTAATTACAGGTCAGTGGCATGTCTCAGGGAGATAGAGGGAGCTCTGTTACCCTTCCAAATACAGTATAATGCCATCTTCCCAAGGGTGGGGTGGGGTAACAAGAGCTCTACACAAAAAGGTGCTGATAGGCTGAACCTGAGAGTGGTATAAGGTGATCCAGGCAGAGAAAGTGAGCGTTTTACACTGAAAGAGAGAGAAAAGATAAAGGACTACATTAACTCTCAAAGGTTTTCTCCCATTCAGTTTGCCCTCTTTCCTTTCCACTCTGCTTCCAACTTATCATTCCTGCCAACTTTCTTTGACTATAAACAAGAGGGTGGAAGAAATCTTGAATTTGGAAATGAAAAAAATCTGAATCGACATGTAGAAGTCTGTGTAAACAGTTACAATAGAAAACACCACCTGTGGAGAGAAGCTACCAGTGGGACAAAATGCACATTATGTTTGCATTCTGTGACATTCACACTGCCTGACCCTGAACACAAAATCATGAAAGTAAAGGAAAGATGAGTTTTTGTGGAGATAAGTGGTAACAAAGATAAGAGATAAATATAGTTAAAGTATCAACAGGTGAGACTGTAAACTAATAACATAATGGTAATAACAGTTTATTTATGTGGCACTTATCAAAACCAGAGAATGCAAAGAGCTTAACAAAGAAAATAAAACGTAAAAATACACACTGTACTTAAGTAAAATGTTGAGGTACTTGTACTTACAGTAACTTTATTTATATTTACAGTAACTACTACTTTATACTTCTACTCCACCACATTTCAGAGTGAAATCTTAAAGTACTTTTAACTCAAATACATTTACTTGACAGCTTAAGTTACTAGTTACCTTTCAGAATAAAATTTTAAGCAAACAAGCTTATAAAATACAATCCCTTGTTAAATATTACACCTGTGGTTCCCGACCTTTTTGGCTCGTGACCCCTTATAGTAAAGCAGCGTCTGGTCGGGGCCCCTTGTCACGTTTCAGATGTCTCCGAGTTGTTAGCAGTTCTACCAAAGAGACATTTTCCCCTCTAAACTTCCCACATGGTTTCATTTAAATAACTGGCGCATAGAGGTAAAACTCTCCAACATTTCACCAAAAATTAGATATTCCAAAAAATGAATACAGATTAGTGTCACAGCACTTTTTTTATTCTTCCTTCCGTCCGCACTAATCTCAAAACTCTCTGATTCATCTTGTGACCCTTTGAAGGGGCCCGACCTCTGGGCTGAGAACAACTGGACTGACTGGCTGCATATAAAGTAGTTTAAAGTAGCTCCACTTACTTTTGATAAGCAAATTCTGCTGATAATTCCTCTGTACTTTTACTTTTAAAAGCAGGACATGAACTTGTTATGGAGTATTTTACATTGCAGTATTAATACTTGTACTTAAGTAATGGATCTGAGTATTTTTTCCACTGCATGTTACAAGTATTTCATGCATACATATACTAACCTGCATACACACACAAATACACACCATTTGTTGTACAGTACATGTACTCAAGTGCTGTCCTTAAGTACAAATTTAAGGTACTTTACTTTGAGTCTTTTCTTTTCAAGCCACTTCCTACTTCTACTCCACTATATTTTGGAGGGAAATATTTTACTTTGCACTTCATTAAATTAATTTATAGTTACGAAGTTTCTACCTTTTTAGATTAAGATTTCAGATACAAAACATGTGATGTGTTTAAAAAATACAATGTATTATGACATGAACATCAATATACAGCACACATGCTAATGCATCAGTAACAATAATCCCATCATATCATTTGTACACAATAACACTTCTGCATAATGAGGACTTTTACTTTTGATACTTAAAGTAAAGCTAATATCACTTATACATTTACTTACAGTTTTGATGGCAGGATTTTTACTGTTAACACAGTACTTTTACATTGTAGTACAATAATTTACCTGAGCAAAGGACCTGAATACTTCCTCCACCAATGATACACACACATTCAAACAAACTACCCAAATTAAATAAAGTTATAAAAACACGATTTAGGAGAGGAGACTGTCACAATGTTGATCTCTCCTCTCTTGTTCTCTTACTAATTGATGTAACTCGTGTTCAACATAGAAACTCTGTGTACAGCCCATAACATTAACTAAGGTTGTTACAGGAAAACATCCTGAAACTGGGACGTTCAGATGACACGTGACACAGCAGCGCTCTCTAGTGGCCCGTAGGACAGGTCAAGCCATGTTTCTGCTCAGTTAATCTAATGTTGGTCTGTGCCTTTATTTTGTTATTTTTAATTACATGCTTCAACATTTTAAAGTTTGGAATATCTATAATTCAAACAAAAGGGTAAGAAAAGCTTCTCTGTGTGTCCCAAAGGCCTGTTTCACTGTGAAATCAGAAATATCCACACATATAAACGCTCCACACTACTTTTCTGTTATGTTTTCTTTACTTCTTCTTCTTCTTTGTCTGCTTTGAGAGGTGATCTGTTGCCTCTGCAGCCATGCATGCAACTGTAAGATCCCCTCACTTTCATTCATTGTTTTTAAATTGCACTTTGGTCACTGTTGGGGACTGAGGGAGTGGGGACAAAGTTCACAGGGCGCATGTAAGGAGGAGGGGGTGAAGAGGAGGAAGGTTAGAAAAAAAAGAAAATTGACCTTTGAAAGCAAAACAGCAGGTGGAGAGCTAAAACCAGGCAGCTCAGGACACATCGGGAGGAAATTCAACACAGGGAAAATGAAAGTATACGTTCTCTTGAGCTGAAGAGGGACTACAAATACAATGAGGCCCAGTGCTGCCTATCTGGCCGTCATTTGAGTGTGGTAGTGCACATGAGAGCAGTGTTTGTTTGCGAGGCGGCAGCGAGGTAAGGCATCAGAGTAATGGAGGAGAGGACAGCCAAGGCGAAGCCGAGCCGTTTGACCGCCCTTCAGGAGCAGCTGATCTGGGCCCTGCTGGGATCTGGACTGTCCCAGGACGTCCTGGTCCAAGCCATGGGGGATCTGGAGCGAGACAGGGCGAGTGCCGGCGCCGAGAGGGGAGAGAGGGGGGATGGAGAGAGCTCCGAGGAGGGAGAAATGGATTTCCCACCGCCTATATTCCGAGAGCTGGAGAAGCTTTCCCCAGAGGAGGCGGCCAAACTGAGGGCTGAAGTTGACCAGCTACTGCAGTAAGTAGATCCCAGCACCTCTCTGGAAGCTCCATGGCAACAGCAAAATCACGTTAATCTCTCACTTAATGCTACGCTCTCACAGCAATATGTCTGTGCCTCCCAATAGGACCTGATCAGGTAAAATTTAAAAATGCCTTGACCACTTCATTAACGCTGTTTTCGA
>NTHP01000004.1:2677300-2707302 GCA_003416845.1 Oplegnathus fasciatus | reverse complement strand
AGTAGGCTTTTTTTTTTTTTACTGAGATATGAGCTTTTATTCATCACTGTCTTCATACAACTTTGAGAAACAAACTGTTTGAACAAGACCAAATCAGTAAAAGTACAATAAGTGTAGGTAGTTCTACTAACATGATCATTGTGCTTACAGAGGAAGGCAAAGATGAAAAACAAGAGCTGTGCAAAACTCCATGTAAAAAGGAAAAACAATGTCACAGATTTAGATGTTACATTTCCAACACCGAATCAGAATTTAATGGATATTCAAAGCAACAATAAAACAAATCTGATGCCATATTCATGTCATATCAAAAAGAAAAAGTGGGTTTATGCAGACCATGCTACATTTCCGTGAGGTACCAATATAGCTGATTTAGTGTAAATATACATATATAAAACTATTTTTTTTATTGTCTTGGACAGGCCACATAGTCAGATCAGCTACTATGTTTACCAGTCAATTAACAAGCCATTTGTCATGCCAGCTGGAAGATAGAAAAGCCCCCCAAAAATCCCTGATAATCTTACTTAGAATGAGCACTAGGTTTTCAATGTGATGTTTTGCAGGCAGCCATTTTTATTCACAATAAATCTGATACCATATGAATGTATCATTTGTAAAATTTAAAAAAATAAAATATAAAAAGAGGAGTCCATCCAACAGATTACAGAATGGATCCATAATGTTGGGGGGGTGGGGTGGGGGTGGGGGGGGGTAAGTCACGTACTCTTTTAGAGCAGATATACAAAGTGTGCACCCACTTCTCAGCTTCTCAGGCATTTAGATCATCAGATTTTAAGCTAAAATACCACTGACTGATACTGTGTGGCAAAACAACGTACAGTCTTCCCAGCTACTACAACACCAGTGCTGCTGACCAGCAGTCCAACTGAGATACATCCACTGAGTTCAATTAACCAATAATTGAGGTTGTACAGGGTCATGGAACGAAGGCTACGGCTGTCCAAGTGTGTGCCTGATATCACACTTGTAGAGGTTATTAATGGGCTACATAATGAGTTGTCACTGATCCATCAAACTGTAAAATGACAAATTTTATAAGATTAAATAAGAGTAAAATGCTGTAACACATACCCTGCTTCACACATGGCAGTACAGAAAGACACTGTAAGATATTGAATGTAACAGAGAGCTTGATGTGAGGAGTGTAATCCTCCGTCCTTCAGCTAATAAACAATAAACACCTACACATAAGGCACATAGAATCGATACACAGTAAAAGGAAGCCCATGTCATTTGTGTATTGAAAACGACTTCCAGACTGCTCTGGTGGTTTTGCATGATTTAAATGCAAATTATTTAAGAGTGTTAAAGCAATGGTGACCATTTACAAGGTTTTCCTGCCTTTCAGGTAGCCGCTGATTTCATTAATTTCTGTGCAATATCAATATGAAAATCAAAGAAATGGAACTAGCTAATCACAGTGGATATTCAGACTGGAGATGACGTCTCAAGCAGGAACCATTCTCAAACTCATCAGCACCACAGCCTCTTCAATGACCATATAATCAAATCGACACCTCTCTGATAAAGTGTCAACAAAACATGAGTAATGCGAGCTTAACTAAGGTAGGATTTCTTGCAGGGCTGTTGTGTTAGATTGAACAGCTGTGACTAATAGACTGGAAACTTGTGTACAATGAAAACACTGCACAATTTATAGTAAAGGAGCTAAACTATGCAAAACCACCAGTACAGTCCTTGAAGCAGGGCAAAAACAGGTCAAATTCTGTATCTACCCTACTGCCTCATCAAAAATTGATCAACTACCCTGCTGCATCACTCAGTACTGTCATGTTGTGTGCTACTGTGGTATTTCATTGGTAGACTGAGAACCTGGGCGCAGAGCAGCAGAAGATACACTCAGCGACCAGTTTAATAGGTATACCACACAGTTGGCTAAATTTGACTCCAAAAAAGTGGGATTCACAGTGCTGTTGTGCCAAATAAACCAGGAAGACGGACCTCAGGGGATTAAATAGCCGTGTGATTACACATTGGAGTGGATAAAGCTGGCAGACCAAACTGTTTTAGACATGGATAGCATATAAAGAAAGTTCAGTAACTCTGCTGGTATCTTGTCCTTCTAATGTATCCCAGTGCATACAGATTACAGAGTTTGATAGAACAAACACTTGATTCCCAGTTGACAGCCAATGATGTTGTAAAGTTTTTGTCATAAAAAGGTAACATGTTATTAGCAGGATGGACATGACGCCTGGCATCATGAAAGAGCTCATGCTGTTCCTGAACTACAAGATGTCCTAACTAAAGACAAGGTAGGTCAACCTAATGTTGACACCAAGCTTAAATATCTGACACAAACAGTCCCAATGACTCACAACTGGTAGTAGATATTTAAGAAAGAATGAAACGCAAACAATGTCAACTAGTGCTACATGGTCAGCTATGACTAACAATACTGTTAAACATCTAGTTAATGCTCGCTTTTCCATACGGGAAACACAATTGTCACTTGCAAAAAGGTAGTTCAAAAAAAAAACATCAACTGATAACATCTACATACTTAAGTAAACAAAGTTGTAACTAACACAGTCTACAGGCTTTTCCATGAGAGGTCTGTGACTCAAAGTGTCCCTTTCCAGCAGAGACGGCAAGAAACCTAAGGCAAAAGTGTTCTAGCAGTAACATGACACTTATGACGAACCGAAAAGACGGGACAAAAAGGTTTCAGTTGGATTTAAGAGGAAATATTTGACAGAACATTCCTCTGAGTCCCAGAAACTGAGCTCTATGGAGGTACTGATGAATGGATCCGTGATTTCATACGAAGGCAGATGTGGTCCGTTGACTCTGAATAATGTTGTCACGTTTGTAGGAATGTCCACAAAGGAGAGAATACTTCTGTCCCCACAAAAAGAAACTTTTGGATGGTTGTAATCCAGGAAATCAATCCCTTGGGAAGTATTGCACACATTTTCCCTTCAGGCATTACAGACCACCATCATAGGCATAGTCTGCCTTGTTGTGCATGATGAGTTTGTTGTCCACAAAGTAGAAACTGTCTGATCTGGTCTCATAAGGGTGCGCCACCATTTGGCGAACTGGAAGGGGAGAAGGAAGGAAGGATGGACAGATGGAACATGAAAGAAACAAAAGATCAAGACACGGATTATTATGTGAAAATATGAATGCAACAGCATTAACATTAGTGGACCAAAATAGACTAGAACTCACTGAGGTCGTCTGGAAGCTGTGGAAACTCATAAATGTGTTCACATGTGTTGCGGCTGTTGGGAATGCAAAACCCAAAGTCAAAGTCAAAGTTCTTGAGAAGGCGTCCCTGGAAGTAATGCCGCTCAATCATACGAAAGCTGTTAATGGGCCGGTCTCCCACTGTGAACTCCACACTGAGGTGTACAGACAGAAACAAGACATACAAAATGTACAGTTCAGTTGTAACGAAAAGTTTCAAACAACAAGTTGACTCTTAGGAGAATGAAAATAAAAGCCTGAATATCATGCTCTCAGCTAGTTTTAGACAGAAAGTTATGGTCCATTTACTTACGTTGCACCAACAGTGCACAGTTTTAGGAAGGCTGGTGTAAACTGATATCGCACAAAACGCCCTGCACTGGTGTCTGCATCTCCACTCTCCTCTTCACCATCCACAGGACCTAATACAGAGAACATGTTTAGCTGACTGGCATCCAATATTCACAGGATAGGCAAAAATGACAGTATTTGTTAGCAGTTGAAAAAGTTTGAGAGTAACTAGGCTAAGGAGGTGTAGTAATGCATTTACAGTACATACTTTGATACATATTATGTTATCCGTTGCCCTAATTATCATTCACCAGATATTCTAAGAAAAACGCTGTGATAACACTGATTGCATTGCTAGAGTATGGTTTGTAAGAGCAATGTCAAATGAAGTAGATCAAGATGTCAAGGAAACAATTCTTTTAAAAAAATCTGTTGTATGCGTGTGTACCTCCACTTGTGGGACTTTCTGTTTGCTCATATCAATATTTCTTGAGATAAAAGTAACCCAGAGAGAGCATATGACAATGGGGTGAGAGCTATACACAGCACACCCCTGGGAAATACTGACGTTCTCATGCTTGGTGATACAGTGTTTTGTTGACTGTACAACACCTGAGGGCTATAACTGAACACCATCACTGCGTCCGTACACATGCTTCTCCAAACTGGTCAGACGTACCTACGTTCTGGGAACATTAAGCATGGTGGAGTGGCAGAAGTTAATACATCACTTACCGCTGTTAGGAGGTTTGGCAATCTCAAACAGCACTGTTCCTGTCTCCAGATCTCTGATTTTGAAACGTGTGAAGTCTATGTTGTAGATATTGTCTTCAGGTTTGCAAAGATAGTCTGGAATGTGAAATAAAAGTGCGAGTTCATGTTAAGACAAACACAAACATATAGTAGTCCACTATCTGACAGCAAGCAAGCATTAGCACACACAGGTCCTTCTGTGGGATTTCCCAGAAAGTCTTTGATATTTAATTAGATCTATCAATACTCACATGATGAACTTTGGAGCACAAATGCTCACCCTTACTCAGAGAACTGAGATAACACTCGATGAGCAACTAGGGTTTCAGTATCTGCTTTCTGGCTCCTGCACATTGCAGTAGTGGTGAGTAATGCTATAGCACAGGCTCGCAGCTTTTCAACAAAGTGTTGCGAGAGAGAAGGGAAGTAATGCCATTGTTGTCTGGTCCGGGAAAAGGCCAAAAACAATGGGAGGCATTAAGCATTAGCTGCAACCGTGGTAAACGGGGTGTCCGATGACAGACCCTGGGGTTTGACTCAGAGGGTTCAAGCAGAGCAGTTACAAGTGGGGAGGAAGATGATGCCAATTCCAGGGGACCAAAGGGAAAAAACATCCAATTAAATTACTTAAAGCTGCACTGATAACATTTATTATACTAAGAATGGATCAAATGACTATGTGTGAAAGGGGTCACTCGTAGTGACGAATCCACAGAGAATCCTAAAGAGCTTTTTAGCATATTTTAGCTCATTGTTTCCTGGCCCAAAGCTCTGATCCTAACAGCCTTATTTCCAGGGCAGGTAGCTGTTTTGGCGAATAAGCTCTGACAAACCCACACAGTACCTGTCAGCACCAGATGGCAGGCAGGGAAAGTTTGTGACTGGCTGGTGATCATAGTGAAGCCAAATATTTCCCTCAGAATTAGGTGGAAACCAAAATAAAGCTAAAAGTGTAGTGAATAGACCTACATTAGTCAGGCAGAAAGACACATAACATGTTGTGTTTGCAAACAGAACTTTATAAGATCACAATATGTTGTGTTTGCAGCTGTTTGGCTTCCCTCAAGTAGCTAAAAAAATCCATTAATGCAGATTTAAGGGCAGGGGGCCCTGAACAATGTTCTTCTGGGTGGCTGAAACTCCTTGCTACGCGCCTGGGCACATCCTACTTCTTTAGTTAATGCTAAAGAATTAGGATACCCAGCTCAAAGCATAGTCAACTAGACACATAGCGTTACTTGTTTGACCAATGTAACATTGTTATTCCCTATATTCATTACAATTATTAGGACTTATTGGTCAACTAATGTGAAAACTCGTCATTTAGCCACAATTAGCATGGGGTAAATGGTGCCCGTTGAGCGGTGTGCCCGACTTTAATTGAGACCAAGTTAACGGTCACATAACTCACCCTCCGTGACAGCCCGAAGACCCAGGACATGGTCCGGGGTAATATCTCTGCCCAGAGCCCGGAGTTCATCCTCTGTGACCACAGGCCACTTCTCCGTTTGACTGCGCCTCGACTTCAGCTTCTTCAGCATTCCTCCACCAGTCTTTCGATCCCTGTGGTTCGTCTCCGGGCCGGCGTCTGCGTCCGTCTGGCCTTTGCTGACTGTCGGTGCCGATTTTTTTCGTGAACCGTTCATACCGGACACAGCGGCAGGAATGAAAAGAGTTGTTGTGCTGTTTTTTAATTTGGGAGCGACTTGACAAACTGCGGGTGTAATTTCAAGATGGCGTTAAACGTGTATGGGAGACGGAAAAGTAAGATTCTGATTGGCTGAGAACGACTGAGATTGTCATAGTTACCGAAGGGGTATGAATGGTTTAAAGCCCAGGAGTTCCCGTTTCCTCTTCAACTCGGTGTCAGTTCTAATTTATTACTACAGTGTTCTGATTTAAATCTCATCTTCCATCCCTTCCGTTTTGTGGAATGATATTAGCATTAAGTGTTTTTGTTTTCCGTTAAGAAAACACTGTAAATGTGTTGATGAATACACAACTAACTACAATTGCGTGCTACTCGGTGTCTACTGTCAAGTACATCCAGCGTCGCTATTAACGTCCAGCGCGTGGCGCTAGCGCGACTCTCCGGGCAGCAGATAGTTTTGTTGCCGGAAGTTCCCGCGGAAGAAGAGAGAGGCCGCGATGGTGCGGGCGAAGTCGAGGTAAAATGTGCTCTTCATGTGTCATATCCTCACTATTTGTTTGTTCTGTGTTCATTTCTGACGGCACCTCTTCTGTCGGTAGGTATTTACTGTGCGAAGTCAACGTGTCGGACAGGAGCCGCCTGTTGCTGCTGGATGACCGAGCTGTTGTAGTGGCAGTGAGGGCAGCAGTGGCCCGCATACACGGGGACTATGGGGCAGCTCTCTGCAGCAGGTTCTCAGGTAAGCAGAGCTGGAAGAAGCATTTAGATGCTTTAAAGTAGAAAAATCACAATTTAAAAATACTCCATTACAAGTAGAAGTCCTGCATTCAAATATAATCAAAAAATGTACTTAGACAGCCAAAACTAAAAGTACTCATGCAGCAGAATGGCCCCAGTCTGTGTTATGATATATGTTTTAACTTAATCATATTCATCATATTTTATTAACTGATACTGATCATGTGTTTTGTATGTAAAATCTTAATCTGCAGATGTCAAATAGATGTAGTGGAGTGACAAGTATAATATTTGCCTGTGAAATTTCGTGAAGTAGAAATCGCATACATTGAGGTTCTCAAGTGAAATACAAGTACATTACTTTAAATACTGTGAACTTTTGCACATTCCTGCATAAATCTGTACAGTTCTTTCATTTAAATAACAGCCATATTGTACATATTATCCATATCTTTATTTTATAATATGTTTTCATAATTTATTGTCTATTTATATTTAATCTATGCTTCTGACTCGCAGTACTTGCTGTCACATTTTCCTTTTCCTTTTACTAACTATGTTTATTTGTTATGCACAAACATACCATGACAAATTTCTTGTATGTGAAAACCTTTTTGGCAATAAATCTGATCCTGATTCTGATTCACTAAATGTCCACCACTGCTTGTAAGATACATTAGGAGAGTTTAGTGCTGAAGTAATATTACCCTGGCTAGGTTTCCTGAAAACACATTAGATGCAGGTCTTAACATGAGAATATGAAGGATTCCTTCAGCCCTTCAACTCTTTTGGGATGATGCTGGTCTTGACTCCAAGAATTAATTAAATTGTAGTGTTGACTGAGCTTTCTATGTTCTCTGTGTTTTTGTTTGTTTTCAGTGAAATATCTGAATGCTCACACTGGAATAGTATTCCTGCGTTTCCCCAAAAGGTGTTACAGACTCCTTTGGTCTGCATTGCCTTTCATTACCAATATTGAAACTCGTGGGCAGAAAATCCCATGTTTTCTGAACTGTTTGCATGTGGGAGGTGAGAAAAACATCAACACACATTTTTATAATGAATCAGACATACCTTTTAACAATCTTGAATATTAATTGAACACCAATTAAAGTTATTTGTTTTTTTCAGGAACAATTAGAACATGTCAGAAGTTTCTGATCCGATACAACACCCAGCAGCTCCATCGAATGCTCCCTAAATGTAAAGACGATGGTAAGGGATTTAATTGAATGCTATCTAATATTATTCATACTGAACTCTGCAATCACAGTCAGTTGTGGTCCATTTATTTGCTCATGTGTTTTTTAACTCATCAATAATAAAATCCCGATATTAACTTTCAATGTTTACCGGTGTTGAACATGAGTCTTACAGGATGTATTGAAGCATTTCACTTAATAGGTTTGACTTTTTGAATTGGTTCCTTCTCTTTTCATTTGCAGAAGAAAAACAAAAGCTTCGCCAAGCAATTCTGAACTGCTCCCTAACAAGAGGAAACAAGGAAGCATTTGAAGATGAATCAGAAAGCGAGGAAGATGAAGAAGAGTGAATTCACAGCCTGCAGTAAAAGGCAACAGCTATGTAGTTCTCCTCAGATGTCTGGTTCGGGCTATTTTTGTTACGGGACTGATGGAAAGAAGTGTGTGAAGAGATATACACCCAACTATGTGGAACTACGGTTTACTGCAGCTGCTCAGTGCAAGAAAACTAACTGATTGTATGTCTGTCTTCAACAGAGGGACACATTACGCTCGTCATGCTCTGTCATATAAATAATTTGGGTTGATGATGTTCAGTCTGAATATCCTTTAGCAGCAGGTCACATGTTTGATCCTCAGAGCAGCTAAGGCTGATACTGAATTACTATCTCTTGTTTTGGATAAGCGTCACCAAAAATAAGAATCACGTAGCACAAAGTAAGCCTATGGCCTAATTCAGAAGAAAGCGGTTTTATGTTTTCATGAATTTATTTTGTATTTATACTATGTTTTGTGCTAATCTGTATTTTGTTTACAAGTTAAAACATTGTTTTTGAAGATAATGTGTTTGTCATGGTGTCCTAAAAATGTACCTCAGCACACACTTTTGTAAAACATCTAAACATGAACAAAACTGGAGGTATACAGTTGGTAAAAATATTTTATTAAAGATGCACAGATATCTACATTCTATCGATATCGGCTGATATAGCATAACCTTTAACAATATTGGAATTGAAGATCTTTATTGTCATATGTACAACAATTACACGGAAGCAGTTGTTGGCAATGAAATTGTTAAATCCCAGGCTCTCCAGCAATGCTCAAAAATGTACAAAGAAAATCACACAAGTAAAAGGAGAACTTAAGATATAAAATAGTGCAGAAGTTCAAAATATGAGATTAGAATATAGTATATAAAATAAAATGTCAAAATAGAAATGCGTACAAATAGAAATATAATACTGTTGAGGCAGGTATAAATAATAAATATATATAAATGGAAATGTAAACAATATAAACAGAATTGGTTCAATACTGTGTGATATTGTGTCTTTAAGACAACAGTCAAATAATCAACAGGATAATATTTTTACTAAACCCATATTATGACCTTAAAACTTGCCTGTTTTGTGCCTACATAGCTGACTAGGCTTTTACGACTACATTTCCCACAATCCCCAGCTGGGCCTCCGAGCTAAACGTATTTGCAGGCAGTACAAGAAACATCCGGGTCTCTCAGGTTCCTGTTTGGCGACCCGTCGCCATTAATGCAAGCTCGTTGTAACGGAGATATTTTTTTGGTCAAAATCTTTAAACTGTGACGTTTTCCAGCTTGTGGAAAACATTTAACGCCTTGTTAAGGGCATTTTGTTTTCCTTAACGAGTAACAACCTTAAAGTCGGGGGGTCTTGGCCCCGCGTGGCGAGCTTTCGTCCTCCCTTCCAACAGCCTCCATAACTTGAGACGCCGAAATCGTGTCTCTTTATTTTTTCTCGGTTTGTTTTATTGTCAAGATGTCGCCGTGATGGGGTCTCCGCGTTTGACAGAAATGAATCAGGGCCTTCGTCGCCTGACCCGCACTCACTGCAGCCCGCTTTCCTCCTCCGTTTCTCTGTTTGATGCTAGAGAGCTCGGCTGCTCTCTGCCTGGAGCTCGGCCTCAGCACCACTCACTGCGCGAAGACAAACATGGAGAAAAACCCCAACAGCAGCACCAGCACCAAGGTTCCGCCCCGTTCCAGCTCCACAGGTCCAACACCGAGCGAATCTAAACCCAAAACAGGTGAAAACCCTCCAGTAAACACCTTGTTATCAAACACAATGTCTGCACTTGCAGCTAGAAGCTGTCGTTGCCCTGTGGCCTGCTGGGGCCTAGCAGTAGCGCAGAGGTTGTTTATCTGTATGGCTGACGTCGCTGTCAAAACATTTGACCCTCTAGCAGCCAAGTAGCTAATATGTGCACACAACTGTATTTATTATTTATGCATCATAGTAGTCATGTGCATGGATGCAGAGACACGCTGATGCATTTTAACAATCAACCTCTGCATGAGTAAAGTTTTATCCCCAGCTAGTTGCATAACCTCCATACCAATCTGATTATGTGACCGTTCAGTAGGGCCTATCTTTGAATGATTACAAGGCTTTTTGTATGAATAAGTAAGTCTCGTGCATAATATTTAAATCCCCTGTGTGTTGACTTCCAAAATAACTTTTGTAGAGTCTAAATATGTTTTCTAAAGATGTGTGGAAGTTGTTCCTGGCTTCAAAAGTGGTGAACACCCAGCCTGGAGGCTAAAAAATGCTTAACCTACAGAGGTTGACCTGTGCCCCAATTAATTAAACTGTTTAATTCTGCAATATGCTGTTTGTGGAAGTGAAGGCTTAATTTTTACCCATAGCACTAATGACAAGAGATTTAATTAAGTATGTTTACATCCCTACAAGAAAGCAGCTTACAAAGTCCCCCAGATTACTCACCTTTTTCTTCCACAATTTCTGGTTAACACCTGACAAATCAGGCATCAGCGAAATGAAGATGATGTATTGAATAATAATATTTCTGTATTCATGTAGCTAATGTATTTTTTCTTTAAATTTCAGAAGGTAAAAATAATGGAGGCTCCAAGCGCTACAGCCGCAAGCGTGAGCCCTCCTTTCCTAAAACTGACAGTTTCCAAGGCCCTCGCCGCACCAATTCACAGAAAAGCAAGAATTTTGACAAGAGACCCTCTCAGAGAGGTGGAGGACGACAGTATGGAGTTACAGGTGGAGGACGACGTGAGGAGGTTGGTATTCTTAAGGGGTCACTGCCTTTTGTGTAAAAAAAAAAAACGACAACAAACAAACAAAAACATTTTAGGAGCAAGAGAAGAAGATGTCATTATTGAAGATTTAAGTTAAAATATACTTCACAGATTCTTATCCACCTCTGTCTCTCCAGGTAGCAGAGACGCGCCGGGCCGAGTTTAGCCCGGCTCAGTTTGCTGGACCGAAAAAAATAAGCTTGAACCACCTGCTGAACTTTACCTTTGAACCCCGTGGAGGTAATGGTGGCTTCGGAGATGGAGGCCACTCCTGTTGGGGCCGCCGAAACAAATGGGGCCACAAGCACAAGCCCTTCAACAAGGAGCTTTTTCTGCAGGCCAAGTAAGCAGCCCCTCCACACAATATATGACGTGAAATAGGGAGCCTCAAAATGTGGGAGTTAACCTGACTTTGTGTGTTTCAGTTGCCAGTTCGTGGTGACTGATGACCAGGACTACAAGGCTCACTTCACTGATCCAGACACTCTGGTCAACTGGGACTGTGTGCAGCAAGTGGTGAGTGCTTGTCACCTGCTGAGCTGTGTTACCAGTACATGTGTTTAAAAAAAATGAAGCCCACATTTACATAATGATGCACGTCGTGACAACCCATTTGTGTGCGTTTACAGCGCATCTACAGTCATGAGGTGCCGTCTTGCCCTATCTGCCTCTACCCTCCTTTGGCAGCCCGCATCACCCGGTGTGGACACATCTTCTGCTGGACGTGCATGCTGCACTACCTGTCTCTTGGTGACAAGAGCTGGTCCAAGTGCCCCATCTGCTATGAGGCCGTTCACACTGCTGACCTGAAGAGGTAAATGAGAAACAAAATAAAGCTTTGTTGGGTAACTCTGAAGTAAAGACGGCAGCAGGAGAGGAGTAAATATTTATTTTAAAAAGGTCTTAACATTTTATTTGGGTTTGGTTGGCTTACTTTGACAGTTACTTCTAACAATTGGTTTCTTGTTGCAGTGTGGTTGCTATGGAGACCAGGCAGTATGTGGCTGGTGACGTAATCACCATGCGCCTGATGCGGAGGGAAAAGGGGGCTCTGGTGGCCATGCCTAGCTCTCAGTGGGTGAAGGTGGAGGAGCCTGTTCGCTTTGGAGGTGAGAGATGGCTTACAGTGATCCTAATGAATAGCACCTTCTACATACAGACTTTTTATGTTCTTGAACTATTTGGCTTATGTTATAGGAAGATTCACTACCGTTTCTTGTAGACAGGATGAACAGGCAACAAGTAAATAAGATGACACTCTGAAGGATTAGTTTTAACATTCCCTTACTACCCATTCAACGTGTGTTTTCTAGATGTGTGTCTCAGCCCGTACTCCAAGCTGCTGCTGACCTCCCCGGCACAGGTCCTGAGCCTGGTGGCAGAGGAGAAGGCTATCCTGCAGGCTCAGCTCAGCCAGGAAGAGGACGCCCAAGGCTGCTTCATCCAAGGCGCCCTTTGTCTTTTGCAGGTAACTAAAGCTACATGCCTGTCTATTTGGTTATTTTGTCTGTAGTCATAGATGGAGCAACAGTACATAGGGAACAAAAAAATCACTGTATGAAATGAGCACATCCAATATATATAAATCGAGCACGCATGAAAGAAAATCCTGAAGAACATTGATAGTGGCTAACAAGTAGGTCTTTGCTGTTTCATTGAATGTAAAATCAATGCATCTTTCTCCTGCATGTGTCCAGGTGGAATATGAAACCTACTTTATCATTCAGACCAAGACCATACATGGCTGTAGACTGATCATTTAACTCTCTAATGGTCTTGATGGTTTAGGAGCGAGAGGAAACGCTGCTGAAGCAGCAGAAGGCAAATGCAGGAGACAGCCTTGACTTGTCCACTCTGACTCTGGAAGAACCTTCTTCTCCTGTGGAGGAAGTGGTTACTAACACCAGCAGCACCAAGGTGAGTCTAAAAACGTGTCTTTTTAACATTCTTGTTTAACAATATTGTATCTATTTTACTTGCATGTTCTTCCCCAGCGTTGTATCTTCTACTAATTATATAGGATTATGGGTATTCTTGTGATCAGTAAGAGGTGTCTGTCTCTTTCTTTTGTAGCCTGTGCTGCAGTACTCCTCTGCATTTGATGATGAGGTGGCGGAGGTGGCGGAGGTCCCAGAGGACGCTGCTGCAGAGCTGCCAGACTTCCCTGAAAGCATTTTGGAGTGCGTGCTGGAGGAGCCTCCAGAGGCTATGATGGATGCAGCCCCAGAGCCCCAGCTTGATGAGGAGAGCCCCGCCAGCCAGGCAGAGTCAGGCCGCCCCTCAACCAGCGCGGTGCATGGACCCTACTACTATTTCTACCAAGGTGGGTAATTCCCTGCCCTCCTGCCTTAGCCTTGAAGGGTTTCCCCTGCACACCAAAATCAGCTGAAGTTGATTGTCAACTTGTGTCAAGCTTGGCCGCTGTGAGGGAAATGTCACTCTGAGGAAACTGAACTGCAAACTTCCTGATTACATAAACACCAACTGATAGTTGAATCTTAACGCAAGACATGGGAGAAATCAGCTGTCTGTCAAAAGCTAACGAATCCTGTTTGGTTATTCAACATCAGAATTGAGTAACATTAACACACTTACAACGAAGCTGGAAAATCTTGTACAGATTAGTCATTGAAATAATAAAGGATGTTTTGGAGTCTGACCATTAAAACGTGCAGGAAGCCTGTTTGTCTTGGCTGTGTGGGCCATTGTTTTTTTTTCTTCTCGCACACTTAAGTTTCAGTGTTGACTCTCTTATTACCTTTTCCCCCCCCTCCCATGTTTCTCCCTCCAGCTGACGACTGCCAGCAGATGTTCCTGCATCCTGTGAATGTACGCTGCCTCTTGCGTGAATACGGCAGCTTGGAGGCCAGTCCCGACTCCATCACTGCCACAGTGGTGGAGATAGTGGGGCACACAGTCACTGAGGTCAGCAAACAAGGAAACGCAAGTCAGATAATTTTGGTGCAGCTGTTTAAGCAGAGAGCTTGACAGGCGTTTCAGGCAGTATTTTTTCCCCCAAAACAGTTTGAACATGGCAAACCCCGTTTTTGCTTTAACTGATTTTTCACACATGGCTTTGTTGCAGGAGATCCGCCGTCGGCATCGCTATCTGGCTCATCTGCCGCTTACATGCGAGTTCAGCATCTGTGAGTTAGCCCTACAGCCGCCAATCGTGTCCAAAGAAACTCTGGACACATTCGCAGGTTAGCACACTGTGCCTGTTTTTGGGAATTTACAGTTGTAGCAAGGAGACTTCATAGATTGTAACTGTTGATTGTATAAATTTTCCTCCAAACTACTAGATGACTTGGAGAAGAGAAAGCGCCTGAGGCAGAAGAAAGTGAGGGATGAGAAGCGCCGAGAGAGGCGAATTGAAATCGAGGAGAACAAGAAGCAGGGTAAATGTAAGTACAACTCCACCTGAGAATTATACTTCCAGAAAAATGTACACAAATCTGAGATATCGGACTGAGGTCTGTAACTGTGTTTGCACTCACATATACCCCCAGATCCTGAGGTGCATATTGGATTAGAGAACCTTCAGCATTTCCCAGCATTCGGGTCTCCGCCTCACAACAGCAGCCCCCCGATGCAGCCTGACTTTACATTTGCCCCCCCTTCACCCCTCAGCAGCAGTCCTTCTTCTGGTAAGCTCCCTCCTCTGCAGTTTACACTTCAGTGCTGTCAGTTTAATCTCTGGCTGTTTATGGCTTATATTTAAGCGTTTGGGTTGAGCATTCCTTTTGTTGTTGTAGATGGGATGAGATTCCCAAGTCTGAGTGGGCAAAGCTCTTCACCGATTGTGGGTAGTGTGGAGGACGACTCCCACTGTATGTCCTTTGCACAGGTGTGTATGGCAAACACACAAATGCAAGCTTGGCAACATTATTCATTGAGACTGCCTTTGTCATAAAGGAAATGCATCACATAGCTAAAGTGCTAATATTGTGGCACATGACTTATATTCTTGTCATGGTGTGACCCTGTTTAGATGCTAAGAGATGGGAAAGCCAGAGTTGATGCTGGGCCCAGGATCACCCCAAAGAAAGGTAGTGCAACATTGGAGATGTTGTGGTGACTTGAAAATTTGATGTTACAATTTTAACAGCAAAAATGACATTTAGTATGAACTCTGAAACATGCGATACTTAAATCAAATGTGTGCTGTACGTTTACATTTGATTTGAAATTGAAAGGTCACAAAATTAATATGCACTCAACTTCGGACGTTCACGTTGTGTTAACATTGTAATACCTGCATAACCAAAGTCAAAGTCAGTATATTAACAATTTTCTTGATAGTATTTTTTGATAGATGTCTCATAGTATCACATTTTGAGATATTCAATTTGGTATCAAACTAAAAATATCTTATAACACTAAACACCGCATCAATAAACTAACAATAACTGAAACAATACTTCACTTGTTGAATGGTCTGTTAGGCTGCTGTTTACAAACAAATACATTTCTATATTTATAGATTGTTCTGTACTTGTGCCTGTAGTAGCACGTACTGATGAGTGCGTGGGTGAAATCACTGGAGCGTTGCATGTTATTGTGTATTTCCTGTCAAACCTGTTATTTTTACGGCTGATGTGTAACTCCCTGAAGGCTTCCTGAAGTCAGTATTGTGTCTTGTGCCATGCAGATACTCTGCTAGCTCCCCCAGCAGCAGACAGCGATGGAGAGAGCGACGGGTCGGACCGTGTCCCTGTGCCCAGCTTCCAAAACTCCTTCAGCCAGGCCTTGGGGAAGGCACTTCTGCAGCTGGACAATGGTCCAGCTTCTTCTCCACAACCTGTGGTTGACCCAGGTCTGGCATCTATGAATTAACTGCATCTAGTAAATAAAATGTTGATATTTTTTGTAAAGCTGAAGTGTTTTTTCTAAGACTTACACTCATCTTTGGTGTCTTCTCTTTCAGATGAGAAAGGAGGAAAGAAGAAAAAGAAAAAGCAGAAGCTTCTGTTCAGCACATCCATGGTTCACACAAAGTAGACAACACTGAAGTTCATTTAACCATATTGTTTCTTGAGTTGACCTTCCCACTGCTTGCGTTTTTACTTCCATGCAGATTTTTCTTGGAACTTTAAGCTATGAAAATAGGTTTTAGTGTGTAGCCAAAGTTCATGCTGCTTTTACTCATTGTTCTGTGGGCCTGATCCACCGTTCGGGTGGATATGTCATCAGTTTGATTTACATTCATTTTTCATCCTACAACTAGTTCAAAGCTTCGCAGCGACCTCCTGTCACACTAGAAGCAATTTGTTTCAGGTGCTAAGTAAAGCAAGGAATATAACAAGGTGCTGGCTCTCATATTCTGTAAGCTTCAGGCTTTTCATGGCTTCCAGATACCTGACATGCATCACAGTGTTCGCTGTATGATGTCCAACTTTTCCTGAGGTTGACTCTGAGCATTACATCTAGGATCCATGAGTAATATGGATAAGATAATTCTAAGGTGCTTTATATAAGAGTAGCAGTCAGCCAGCTGCAGGTACGTGGCACCTTTAAATCTTTCCAGGATACTCAGTGCTCAGATGATCAATCTGGAACTTCATTGAAGAACAGATGGAAACAAATGTACACTTTTCCAGTGTTTACCACAGGTAATAATTTGGGCTAGCACTTCATCATCCTTCAAGAGGATAGATTTTGGGGATTGCTTCTTTGAGATCAATGCCTGAGTATTTTGAGACAGCAACATGAATACATAATGTTCAAATTAATACCTTTTGTGAGGAAGTGAAAACACAGTATTGTATCAAAGAGATTGGTTCTGTTGGTCCAGCAGAACTCCAGTATATACAGCCTGGTTAAACCATAAATACGCACTTTTCTTCTCTTTCAGTTTCTCCTCTGTATCATCTTCTGTTGTAGAAAGTTTACTAACTTTTAACATTACTCCCCCAGTTTAATTTCAGTGTTGAACATGTGTGAAGTTAGAGAATTGCTGTCATTTAAAGAATGCTTGTGAAAGCTAAAGAGAAGTGGATTGAAAAATGCGTTTTGTTTTGAGGGTTCTTTAATTCACATTTAATTTTGAGCAAGTTTATAGGCTAGTGAACATGACTAGTCTGTTGAAATGAATAAACAATTATGCACAATCAAGGAACTGGCTGTTTGTTTGATGTTGCAATTAGCAAATGCCAAGGACAATAAAGAATCATGTTTCATAAGGTCAAACACTGGAAGTCACCATCAAATTAGGGCTGGCTGCCATCCTTTTGATGCAGTATTTACTTTTCTCCACATGGGGGCAGTCCTGATGAACCTTAGTACAAGCCATTTATTATAAAGTTATCTCAGACACATAATGTTTTTTACATTGACTACCTGGTTAATTCCAGGCAGGGAGCAGTGTCAGACATTAATGAAATGCATAAGGCTATTAAAATACATGAATTATGTGGGTTTCTTGTTCAGATGACAATAAGTCTCTTAATTCAGACAGGACTTTGCCAAAGTCTTATTGTAGTTAACTTTCTGAAACTGCCAGTCAGTCCCAATGTGTTTATTTTCACCTGGTTAATGACCAATTCATTGTATAGAGCTGGGATGGGATAATCCCATTTTCAGTCTAGTGTCAAGCTAAAGACGCGTCAAGTTGGACACATTCAGCTCAACATCAGCCCGGAAGTCAGGGTGATTTCCCTTTAAAATATAGGTTTCACCCGGAGTTTATTTTGCTACTCATCAAAGAAATGTCCAGTACATTAAAACCGACTCCTTCATCGACATATATGCGTTTATGCAGACATTAAAACCACTGGTTCTTCTTCCAAAATACTGTTTGACGCTGACATTTTATTTTATTGTGAAAGTAATAACCGGAAGCCCCGTGTCGTGCTGGCTGGCTTGACAGTGGTGTGGAGGCTAACCAGTCAGGCGGCTTGTTCAGCGCTGTCTAGTCGAGCCTGTCAACAACACTGCAACCTGAGACGGGATAGCCAGCCAGTTGGCTAGCTAAGTAAACCAGCTAAGTTAGCCGCTCTGCTAGCCACTGTGTTAACCAACTGTCACGACTCGTAAATACTCTGCGGTAGTTGGGTAGATAATGCTGTGTTTGAAGTTGTTTCGACAAGAGAAGAGGCAGAACCGACTTTCTCATTTGGTAAGTTGTCTCCAGTCCGGATCAAACAGCAAAGACAGGTTCAGTCTGTGTTTCCATTTTGCGAGTACAGCTTCTTGAGTTGTTAGCTTACCGTTGCTAGCCAGCAAGCTGTTGATACGTTTATCTTTTCCTCTTATTTCAAGTTACTAGACAGCTTCAACTCTACTCGTGCTCTGAATGCATCGAGCTCATTCAACACTTGTGCTCAGTTTTTGTGTGTTAAACGCACTCCTGCTCTAGGCAGGCCAACTCTGTCTTTGGCTAAACTGGACCGGGTACAGTCCACGATACGAGGTGGTTTAGGTGAGCAGACAGGACAGCAGGAAGAGCTAACACTTGTTGCAAATCCCAGACTGGGACAGACTGATTTGGATGGAAATACATGTTATAGAAAATAATCCAATTAATATAAGTTCATATAAAAGGCATTTAATTGAATGATCTTTATTAACATATTTTAATTGATGATGTCCATATATTGTATTCTTTTTTGGGGGTACTTGACAGGTACAAATTAAATCAAGCCTTTAGATTAACTGTGGCACATTTATAGTCACGTTTAATTGTGCTTGCCACTGTTTTTAGACTACTTTTTTGTGGCCATAATGAAACCTAAAAACCTTACCTTAATCCACTGGACCATGTCCTTGTTAATGCTGATGAATATTACAGATTAAACTCTTCATGGAGTCTTCTTGGATGACAGCAGGCAGTTGTAGCTTTAGATGTCGCACTGTTGCATTGCATGCGTGTGGATTGTAATTTAAAGCTTTAATATGTGAGAACTGGCTCCAGAGAGACCACACTTCTTCTTTTAGTTGTTAATAGATCGGTCGACGTGAAGTTGTCTATTGTCTGTGAAAGGAAATGTCCTCTGTATAACAGGCTGAACCAGGTTACTGGCTCAATATCTTTTGCTCATAACACTCTGCCAAAACATAACAAACACTGTGTGCTGGTTTACCCTATGTCCTACTCTCCTTCTGTATGTGCTACAAATCAAAGAAATGTGTCTGTGACTTTTGCTACATCTACTTCTTAAAGAGGCCAAATGTTTTGACAAACTACGTATCATGCTAGAAATGATTTTGTTGTTTGTGGCTTTCAGTAATGAGTCTTGTGTGGAATACTTATTTGTCTAAGGCTATATAAGGCAGACACTTTCCTAATCCCTGCTGCGCTGCTCGACCCTCCATCACAGTGAATGTTTAGCATTCCATCTTAGCGAAGGCGTTTCCTGTCAACATCTAAAGTTCAAGTTTTCAACTTTTCAATCTCTCTTGGCCGAGCACAAGCCACTGTGTTTTCTCAGCATCATTATGTTTCTGATACAATGAATTTATGGATAAAAATTATTTAATCAGCAGCCAAGTAGTTACTTATCAGGATAATCACCAGTTGGTGTACATAAAATGAAAAAGAGCAGACGTGAAGACATGGCTCACACAGACAAGGGGAGTAAACAGTACTGTTTACAGTATTTATAGTTCCAACGTTCACAGATTGAATTTACATAGATAAGTGTGTAGTGTGAGCAGTGATGGCAGGTGAGCAGTGATCGAGGGCACGGTGCAAATACAACAACAGGAAAAGGTCAACACATAGCAGCATTCAGTTGATGACTTTCCTCATGCATTTTGTTGTTTTTTATGTCTGGACATATGCCATCAGCTCAAATGTATGGGTGTGACTTTGTTTGCTCAAGTCTGTGTCAGTGTAAACATTATCATCTATTTGCTGCTGTATGGAGGCGTGAGAACACCACAGTGAAGAAGCGTTTGGACGGCCCTGTGGTAGCTCTGCTGTGATTTGTCTATCACAGCCTGAAAGTGCAGAAGTCTTGACGAGTGAAAAGCTTGCATGCTTCGTTGACACAAAGTGTCTTCCTCTTAGGCTCCTTCAACTCCTTCCTCCCGTGTGATATGACATCGCTGCTCGGTTACAACAAAAGCCAGAGCTCTACAGCAGACGGTTGACATCCAGCCAGGTAAGATATGCTGGGATTATTCGCAGCACCTTGATCCAGCATGGCATTTTTCCAAAAGAAGTGCTGCTGGTCTGTATATGACGTATCTGAACACAGCAACATGTGGAAAGCATTATCGGACATGGAGAAGGAGCCTCTTAAAGGGACACGCAGAAGTGCTTGAGATGTAATGTTTTCTATCTTTGTTTTCACAATAGAAACAACTGATAAAACTGCTCTTTGGACACACTATGACGATAGTCTGAGTCAGATGAAATCCTTATCTCATATATATCTCTTTTAGATCCAAGAGTCAGTTCAAGATAAACATCTGAAAGTTTATCATGGGAGGAGCTGAATCTTTAAATGGCAGTCTGGTGTGAGTTTGCAGTGGAATCCCCCATTCACTGTCTAAGCGTGATTTGTCTGTGTTACAACATGAAAAAGAAAACAATGACATTGTACAGTTGTCCAGCCCCTCCCCTGCCTGAGGAGCCACCTTAAAGGAACATGGTCATGATTACTACTGCACCAGTAATTCAGCTTAGTGATGCAATAATTGTACCGACTCCAGACTTCATTGATGTTTTTTGAAATACATAAGGCTACAATTATAAAAATACTTAGAACAAAATGTGCATTAAAATGTCTACCAAACGATTATACAAAGTATGTAGCCAAACGAATATAGTGTATGTAAAAATATAGGAAACACATTTAAATAGCCAGCAGAAAAATGTCTTGTAACTTGAGCTCTCCACCGACACAGCTGAAACTTGTCAACATGCACCTTGTGCTGAAACAATAGTCCCTTTTCACAGCATTTTCATATGTCATTGCAGAAAAAACACAGGTGTAATTGATGACATAAATGATTACTGCATCCCATTTAGTTTCACCAGTTCCAGGCTCCTGGTGTTGTGCATGTTGGCTCACTGGGACACTTTAATTGACCTGAACCATCAGACGTTTTGACTTGTCACAGTAGGAAAATCACAGGTGTTACTAATAACATTAAGAATGGCTCTGTTCTATTCATTTGTCTCAGTAAGTCATGACAGGGTTACAGCGAGTCAGCATGAACAATATCAGGGCTCTGAAACTGAAGCAGCTAAATGGAATTTAGCCATCATTAATTCTATTATTTCTACCTGTTATTTTCCTACTGTGACATGTCAAATTGTCTTTCATGAACACAGCCTTTCAGTGTGAAAGTGCATGACAAACAGTAATTGATTAATGGTTTCATCCCTTATTCAGCTGTCAACACGTGTGCTTTAACCTGCTAGAGTGATCAATAACTTTGTGGAAATATCTTTCTCACTCAGGTGTATAATTGTGCTGCAGTGTAAGGCACTCCCAAGGCAAAGTCCACAGTAATGGCTAGATAGAGTGAGTGCCATGAGGCTAATAATGAGTTTGATGTTGCACCATGTAGTGCTGTGGTGGAGTACTTCAATAATAAAAATGATCATAGATCAGTTTTAGTTTTGTTATTCTGAGGAGAACTTCTTCTTCCTACTTAAAGGTGCTGTTGAAGAGGATGGCTGCTCAGGTTGAGGTTCAGACTGGGGAGGTGGGGAGGACAGTGGTGGGAGGACGACTTCACCTGAGTCCCCTGACTGACTCCAGCAATAAGAGCCTCATCGAGATCCCCTCCATCAACCAGTCCCATATCATCACTCCAGAACCTAACAAACCCGCCCCAGGCCCCAAGCCACGGCTCACTCCCAAACCTTTTGCTGTGGAGAAAAACCCCACTATAAAGCCCATACTTGCCCCTAAGCCCCAAACCAAGCCACGACCAGAGTCCACCCACCTTGCTGGATACAAACCAGAGCTGCCATGCAGTCCAAAACCACAGCAACCAGTTGCCACTGGCCAACCCAGGCCGGTGTCAACCAACCCCAACCGACCTGCCTCTACCTCCTTTAAAACATCTAATAAGTTGAACACTGGACAAACAACCAAGCCAGTAGTCCAGCCATTTAAACCAGCCCCTCCTCTTGACCCTGGAGACCCCACCAAACCCACTCCTCCTGTCCCAGTAGAGAGGAAGAAACCTGGTGCATCAAGCTTGGCCTATTCCAAGAGCCTTAAAAAACTTCCAGCAGCGGAGTGGTCTGGAACCACCAAAAAGGAAGACGAGAGGGACCAGATGACATCCAGCAAAGGTGGGGCCTCCATTACCAGAGCCAAGTCCATGGGTTTTCTCGTTCTGGCAGGCCAGGAGGAAGAAGAAAAGGAAAAAGCTAAACCTGAGTTAGCAGTGCCACTGCGACCCCAGTCCAGAGGCTCCAGGCCCAGACCTGTATCAGCCATTTTCCTTGACAGTCCAACCAAGACAGAGTCACCAGTTCCTGCCCCTCGCTGGGCCGGGAGACGACCGCTTTCAGCTGATCTCACGTCCAAGTTTGAGTCCATCGGTCTCTCACTGCATCGTAAAACTCCCAAGGCAAACACTAAGGAGAACACTCCGGAGGAGAAGGCACTGCCACAGAAGAGAGAGCAGGAGAAACCCCCTAAGAGTACCACACCACAAAGTACTGATGGTGCAGCAAAGCCTGCTGTCTCAGACCAAAGCAACAAAAAGACAGAAGAAATGACTCCGAAAGACACTGATGAGGATAAGCGTGCAGTTAGCATCAAGTCGCGAATCAGTCTCTTCCTCGATTCACCCTCCCCCCTTGAGGCAGGTGCCACAGGCCCAGGGTCAGATCTTCACTCTCCAGTGCAGCCAGTCCCTGAAACTGAACCACAAGTCGGCGTTAAACAGCTCATCAAGCAGCTGATAGAGGACACAACGCCAACTCAGAGCCCTGTTGTGAAACCACCGCTGAAGCCCCGCCCCTTGCCCCTTGACCTGACTAAAAGGTAGGAGCTGCTCTCAGTGTCTCCTCGGTTTGCTTTTGTCCCACGTCTTTGTCCAGGAGTTCCATTGTCATGCATGGCTTTTGTCTTGTTTGATGTATGTTCATCAGGTTTTCATCCGAGAGGTCGCCAGACTTTGGCAGTGGTTCCTTCAGTGAGGCAGCAGACCGCCATGACATCAGCAGAGATCCTCAGAGGAGGGTAAGAGAGGGACTAAGCTTCATATGAACTGGTTTGTGTTGGGCGCAGTCGATGTTTAACAGGCAAATGAGAATGACTGAGAAACAGTGTTACAGCTTAGTGCTGGGAAAGGCTTTCACATGCTATCCTCCAACAAGAGTCGCACTTTAGTGTGCTTGTCATCTCTTGACATAATAGAAGCCAAGATATAGCAAAGAAAAGAACAGACAAAACAAAAAGGGTTTACGAACATAATACATGTAAAGTCTGAAAAGTAGATGGTGAACAAGATAGAAGTTGACAGAATGAGCCTAATTGTCTGCCTATATACTATAAAATGAAGGCATGAATAGGTAAATCATGGTGAAATACATCTTTAAGAGTGCTTACATTTGGTGTCGCCCCCTGTCTGTCTGCGAACATTTCCCCAGTGGAAATGGGGCATTGCGGCAAAGAGAATTGTCAGCGCCATACAAAAGCTGTGAAACCTAAGACAGCCGGCACATTAATCATCCCCGGTGGCTGCCGGTTATGAAACATGCAGAGAAGAGATCACTGGGAAAAGGTCAACACAGAGAGGCTTTGATTACCACCTCTGCACCACACCCACTGTTGGGCCAACATAGAACAAGGGGATGCCGTTTCTACGCTGACAGTTGTTCACTCAATCACTTTAACTCGTTTGTGTGCTGTATTTTTTCCTGTTCTGCTGTCAAGTCACATTTGTTCTCATCTCTGGTTTTGTAGTAAAAAAGTATTTCAGGTCAGAGTTTGTTTTTAAAGCTTGAAAAAAGGGGGGGAAGCACGATTGTTAAATGAATAAATAGACAATAAGTTGCAAGCTTTGTGTTATCACTTAACAATATATCTTTGAATTTTCTTAGATCGAAGAGTCAGCTGTCACCCCCAGCGACCAGAGGACATTTGTGGATTTAAAAGATTCCCAAGAGCAGCTCAAAAAGGCCTGTACACCTGAAGGGCCTGAGGCGGGACAGACGTTTAGCGCCACGTCCAAGGAAAGCGGCCCCAGCGGTGACGTACAGACAGTGAGAGCATCCGTGTTTGAAAATGTTGTGGAGAGGCACAGTGTGCTGATGGTGGACGACGGCAAGCCTGTAAACAAGGCCAAGGATTCGCTCAGCAGCCTGTCATTTAAGAGAGGAAATAGTGAGGATGAGGGAACTCTGGTCACTGCCACCTACAAAGAGCCTGTATCTCCATCGAGTCCTCTGCGGGTGCTACATGCCTTTGACACTGTGCAGGCAGTGGAAGAGAGCCGGGCAGTGAGTGTGAACATCCCATCAGCTCAGCGGGAGGATAAGGCCATGACGCTACGCTCCAGGCGCTCAGAAGGGAGCAGGCCCGTGGCAGAGAGGACTGGCTCAGCACGAGGTGAACCAGCTTCGACTGTGATGCCCGAACATCCGCCACGATATCTGAGAGTCGGAGCTTTGCAGAAGTGGACCACTACAGGCCTCGAACAAGAGGCCAGTATGGAGACAGGGATGCTGAAGGAATCACAAAGGGACGGACAAGTGGCTTTGGATAAAGACAGAGACAGGCAGAGAGAGGCAGAACAGGAAGAAGTGGCTGCAGCCCCTAAACGTTTGAAAATGCTGCAGGCAGAAGAACAGCCGAAACCCAGGGCGACCTACTTTGCGTTGACTGGACAAATACAAGAGCCAGTTTCTCCTGTAGATGCAGGAGCGAGCACAGGCATGCCCTTTGACGATTTCTCTCTGAGGGCTGCACCAGGCAGCTCTCAAGGGAAGATTCTTCCAATAAGGAGGAATCCATTGTTAGATGAAGCTTTTGGAAAAACCTACCAAGATCAAGTTGAAGAGTTGTTGATGAGGAGCCACATGTCACACGGGGAGATCAGATCAGCGCTGGAGGGGCAGGCAACAGATGAAGTGATGGAAGTTGAAAAGAAACAAGAACTAAAAAAGGAGACAGAAAGACACATGGCAAAAATGAAAGAGCTTGAGAGGGAAAAGCAGAGACAGCTGGAAATGGAGAAAGAAGCACATTTAGAATTTGCACGAATGAAGGAGAGGGAGATGCAAAGAGAATTTGAAAGGCAAAGACAGAAAGCCTTTGAGAATGAGAAAAGGGACTTTGAGGAGAAACAGCGTGCACTGGAAAGACAGAAACAGATAGAGCTTGACAAACAGAGACTGCAAGAATTGGAGAGAGAGAGACAAAGAGAACTGGAAAGAGAAAGGCAACGGCAACTTGAGAAAGAAAAACAACGAGAATTGGAGAGACAGAGAAAGATTGAAAGAGAGAAACTGCGAGAGCAGGAAAGGGAGAGGCTGAGACAAAGGGAGGAAGAGAGGCAGAGAGAGCTGGACAAGGAAAGACAGCGGCTCGAAATCCAAAAAGAGAAACAAAAAATGGAGGAGCTGGAGAGAATTAAAGAGATGGAGAGAAGACAGCTCTTAGAGTTTCAAAAACTGAAGCAGAAAGAAATGGAGAGGCAGCAGCTCATTGAGATCGAGAAGCAGAGACTTAGAGAGAAGATGGAGAGAGAGGAGGCAGAGAAAATCAAACAGATGGCCTTTGAACAGGAAATATTAAGAATGAAAGAGCTTGAAAAAGAAAGAGAAAGACAAAGGGAGATGGAGAAGGAGCGTCAGAAAGAGATTGAGAGGGAAAGGCAGAGAGAGGTGGAGAGACAGAGACAAAGAGATTTAGAAAAGGAGAGACAGAGACAGCTAGATATTGAGAGACAGGAATTAGAAAACCAGAGGCTGAGACAAAGAGAACTGGAGAAGGAAAGGCAGAGGAAGGAGGAGATGGAGAGAAGACAGCTCTTGGAGTTTCAAAATCAGAAGCAGAAAGAGAAGGAGAGGCAGCAGCTCATTGAGATCGAGAAGCAGAGACTTAGAGAGAAGATGGAGAGAGAGGAAGCAGAGAAAATCAAACAGATGGCCTTTGAACAGGAAATATTAAGAATGAAAGAGCTTGATAAAGAAAGGGAAAGACAAAGGGAGATGGAGAAGGAGCGTCAGAAAGAGACGGAGCTTGAAAAGCAAAAACAGATTTTGGAGATTGAGAAATGCCGACTGAGGGAGAAGATGGAAAGGGAGGAGGCGGAGAAAATGAGACAGATAGCCAAACAGCAAGAAGCAGAGAGGCAGCGACTAAAAGAGAAGCAGAAGAAAGAGGAACAGGAGAGGGCGAGGTTGGAGTCATCAAGTCTCAGGCCTAAAGTGGTGGATCTGGACTCTGTGCTCCGAAATGACCCGTTTTCCAAGCCTACTTCTCAGCGCAGTGACCCTGCAACGCGATGGAAGGAGCCGTCTCTGAGAGCAGAAGAGTCTTACAAACCTACCATCCTTGACATAGACTCTTTCACATCTCAAGCTCAGCTCTCCCCAAGTAAAGACTTGTTTCCTGTTTCTGGTATTCAAGGTGTAGACGCTGGGTTTGGAGCTAGATTACAGCCTACACCTGAGAGAGATATTAGCTGGAAGGTGCCAGCACAGACTTCAGTAGGTTTCACAAGCCCATTATGGACAACGTCTCCTCAGGACCCGTGGGAGCTGCGGCCCGTTGAGATGTCTGTGGACAAACCTATGGCTGAACCCAGAAAACACGCCAATAAACTCAGCCCAGAGCAACTCCTCCTCAGGCAGGAGGAACGGCTCCTGGCTCCACAGAGGCACTGGTCTGCTGTGCTGGATGAGACTCTTCTCTTGGCTCCTTTTCCCACAACAGAGGCCAAAATTGAAGACTTTCTTGGTGGAGTCCCCAGCAGCGCTACTACAGAGCAGATATGGCTCCCCAGAGAGCCACAGCCTCAAGACAGCAGGGGAGCGACCCATAGCCACAGGAGATCACAGGGATCTCAGGTGAGTCAGACATATCCATGAAATACTATCAGAGGCACAAATAAATAATGTCATGTAGAAAATGTTTTGATTTTGTACATCTGTAGCCTCAGTATGTGGAAATCAAATACTACATTTATTTTAGAGATCATCCACCAAGCTGGCAATTTTAAGATTAGGGTGGAAATCCAGAGGATAAATCACCATACGTTGTACATGATGATATTATCATAATACAGATGATATTGCAATACAGAGTATATATATATCTGTATGTAAATATCAAAACAATCCACTAAAATGTAAAAATTGGTTGTTGTTTTTTTTAGAAAGCGGGTTGTATTAACCTACTAAAGCGCTGCAAGATTCACATCAGTTTGTAGATGCCTGAGATAAAACATCGTGGGATAAAGTGCACACAGTCATAGCCCTTTTTAACACACTACAAAACACGTACACATGTGCCGTCACTCCAGTATAAAACTGCCAAAAAGTGGCAAAAGGCTGACCTGCCAGGAAGCAGAACAGTTCAGAGATAAAATTATTAGATAAAAACTACATATATTCTCTGCAAATAAATACACAGTTAACAAATAACTAAAACAATTCTCCGTTCTTAATAAACTGGTCTGTCACCAGTGAGCAGCGTGTAGTTCAAATTAAATTATTATTTAAATTGAATAAATTATTTGCATGCCTGCTGGATATCAAATATTGATTTTTACATTTAAAATCTTATGACTTTCAAATGTACACCATGTATATACCATATCATACTCACATTAAACATATGTGTTGGAAGTAATCATAACATTTTTGTAAAGCAGAAGTTCATTATTGATGCTGATTCACTGTTAGTTAGGCTGTACTTCTGCTCCTTGGGGGACTGTACTGTATGTGTCTGTTTGAGCATGCACGTGCTTCCTGGGCCTTTCTCAGTTGTTCCAGATTATTTGGCTACAGTAATAAATATTCCACCAGTGAAATATTGGGAGTCTAACTTGCAGTTACACTGTGTATGAAAAATGTTGAGAAAATAAACCCAACAAATTGAGAAAGTCTGAATGGGGTCAGTCAAAATAATCATGTGGCGTACAGTATGAATATCTCTCACAGATTCACAATACATGATAGTAAACAGCTTTCAGGGAAGATGTGTATGAGGTGATGCAGATGAGGAGCTCACCGTGGTCCCTGTTTGTTGTCAGGATCTGAACAGGATGCGGTCTCGCAGCGTATCACGACGATCAGCCCCTTCAAGTAGTGCTGTGGAGGGAAGCCTTTCCAGGATGAGGAGTCGCAGCGCCCACAGAGAGCAGGACCTCCACAGCTGGGTGAGTCAGGCTGCAGCTCGGCCTCTGCAACATTAAAACTGGGTTCCAGGAACAATGTGACTTAATGAGATGAGAAACTGCTGCCTGAGTCTTCGCTTCAGTTTGATGGTTGGCTGAGAGCCCTTTATTACAATTACTGTTTTCATTTGGACCGTTTCTCACGCAGCTCTGTGGAGACAGGGAGGGAAATCTGTGTGCACTTGAGTTTGTACTGCGAGTGTCAGCAATATGATGTGTGTCTTTGAGAAAGTGTGTGTGTGTCTCGTGCATTGACAACTGACAGTAGGTAGAAATGGAATGCAGTTAGTTGACTGAAGAGCTGAATGCTCCTGTGCTCAGGTAGTAAAGAGTCGGTGACTAATGTTGATGGCGCGGCCGCTTAGACTCACCTCCACCCATCCTACGTCACGTTCAAGGGAAGTGGCGGCCAAACGCCTTCTCAGGCCTGTAATTCAGGATTGGATTAGTCAAATGGTTAATGAGTACATGTTCTCACTGCTCATTTATCAGAAGCTTGTCAGAATGGCTCGAGGGAAAGCTGTGAAGTGAAATGGCCTGTAATGATCACGTGTCCTGCAGACAAGCAGACACGTAATAATTGTGTGACTGTTTTCCTCGATGCTGATTGGTTATGGTCTGTCATTTCTTACTTTTGACCTTGTAGTTCACATCTCTTTTTGTTTTTTTACATTTTGAAATGGGTAGACTAAAATGTGTTCGCATGTTTGCAACTGTACACATCATATACACACATACAGTATATCATGTGCATTCAAGCATGTGTGTTTCAACAGTGTTTATCAGATATGCAGGGTTGGGTTCAGTTCGCTCTTTGTCATTGAGACTGTAATTGTAGGCCCAGGTTGAAGCCTACACTATGAACCCAGAAGTACAGTATATTGTGTCTTATAATTGCACCGTGCTGTGATACAGAGCTCAGATGAAGTCACCATGAGTTTTAAGAGCACTACCACCATCTAGTGGTTGTGTTTCAGTTTGTGAGTGTCACCCTTCCTGGTGTCAGAGTGGTTCCTCGTTGCTGTTGTCAGTGCTTGTGTTTTTGGGTTTGGAAGTAGCTGTTACAGTTGTCTGAAGGTTGACATTTAAACTGCTGTGCTGCTTTGAAAGGTGGCAGTAATGGAGCTAATTACAATAGTTTAAACAAGCACAAGAATACACAAGGGGCCTCATGCAGCAACATTCTCTTAAATTTCTCTTATATTTTCTCTTAATTTTCTGTTAAGAGAAAAAAATAAGAGAAGTCAACTCCAGATGCACCACATGCTCTTAACCACCCAAATCTGCTCTTACCCAGGTGTGATGAAGGATGAATTCCACTTGATCATAAATTGGAGGCGTGTGGCCGATTGTTTGTTATTAGCATAGGTAACGCCCCCTAAACACTACATATATAAGGGCAGGAGTTGTGCCGTGTGCAAATACTCTGGCACATGCCCAAGCATTGGAGAGATGCCACCAAAATAAGGCTGTAAGAAGAAGAAGAACTTCAGCAGTAGTGAAATCGACGTACTGTTAAATAAACTTAAACAAAGTAAACATGTGATTTTCCAGAGCGTCAGTACTGGAAAAGTCAAGTCATTATTTATTTGTATAGCCCAATATCACAAATCATTTTGCATCAAGGGGCTTTACAATCTGTACAGCATACGACACCCTCTGTCCTTAGACCCTCGACTCGAATGAGGAAAAACTCCCCAAAAAAACCCTTAACAGGGTA
>NTHP01000004.1:2658793-2677273 GCA_003416845.1 Oplegnathus fasciatus | reverse complement strand
AGCCACTCAATAATAAATCATTATTATTGTGTCTGAAATCTACCAGCCACTTTTATATTTTACCAGCATTTGGCTTCTGGCTGGTGCTAATTTTCAGCCCTGCAGGACGGACAGACATGCAATAGATGTCGAGTGTACAGGGCAAGTGAACAACAAAATCACAGTGTGTACACTTTGATAGCAGAGATGTAGATTGTAAACAAAAGTGAAGAGGATGGGTCCAGGAGGACATCGAGCATCTTCAGGGATTGCCAAATCAGTAGGACTGATTAAAAGAAAATGGTTTGACATGAAATAATATTTCTTTAGCCATGAATTTAATAATCCAATCATTATAATTACTCTAAAACATATAATAATGTAAATTTGATTATATGATATTCATGCGTTTTTTTATGTTCCCTCAAATTTAAAACTTATGTTTCTTTGTGCTGGACAAACAAATTGTGGACTGTGAAAACGACATGTTTTATTTCTTATCTTGGTAAGAGTGCTCTCGACCACAAATTTTCTCTTACCTAAGAGAAGAGCAAAAATAAGAAAACATTGATGAATCCCAGAAATCAATGGGTACTAACAAAATAAGAACAAATCGTGGATACGAACAAAAATAAGAGGAGTTGTTCCAAGGAGTGCAGCATGACGTTGCAGATGTTTTTACAGCTCAGGAATCATTGCACATGTTAGAAGAGCTCCTGGATTAGAGACTTTGTCCCATAATGGTAAAACTGGTACTAAAGGTACAATAAAATAATGTGATGGGAAATTAGATATTGTAAAATAAGATTTAGAAATGATAATGGTTTGCATTACACTGTATAACCACCTCCTCTCATTGGTTTAAAATCTGAGAATGTGTTTACCCCTTTTAATAGCACATTTTAGACACTGCACATTACTGTATTACATGTATTTGATCACTTCGTGGACTGCACAAAAAATGTGACTGCGGTTATTTTTATTAGACGTTTGTAATTCAAGTACTGTACCTGCTCTACAGTGGTACTGGTCTATACAGTAACAGGTACTCAAAATTTACTCAAAAGTTTTGTACTAGGTGACAAAAGATTCATGTGATATAATCAAATTGTTATGAGTATATTAATAAAGCTAGAACATCATCACCACAAAATATAACTCTTGAACACAGTGACATGGCTCTTTTTAGATGTTCATAAGTACTGCGTAGTTTTAAAAAGAAAGCCCTCTGAGCAAAATCCCAGAAAATATTGTTTTATAAATCTGGTTGAGAATTTGGCTTCAGGATTTACAGAACTTGATGTTGATCTTGGCGATCAGCGTTTGATGTTTAATGCCAAAATCAGTCAGCGCTAGCCGATATCAGAGGATTAATTTCCCTACATTGTATTTTACTGGCGGAGGCGTCTTCAGACTCACACAGATGAGATCATAGTCATGTGGTGACCTCATTGGTTTAAATTGGAGGGTCTGAGGCTGGTGAGCGGGGCAGAGCAGAGATGGGCACCGGGCTGAGAGCTGTGTTCATGTACATGTGGTCATGCTGCCTGACTCCACACTGCCTCTGGGTAAGTGACAGCACTCCTCTCTTATCACTGATGTTTTTCTGTAAGATGTGAACATCCTCTTACAATACGCTGAATGTAGGTAGTTTTCATATGCAGTGCACTGTATGTACTTTGGCTGCATCCTGTTTCATCTCGGTTGCTGGTCAGGTTTCTGTGTGGGGCTGCGCACAGACTGATGATGTCAGCAGAAGAGGGGAAGTGATGAGCAGCCATGAGTCACTTCCCAGTAGGTGATGTTAGCAGGAGGGATATTAGGGAAAGTGGGAGCAGTAATAAGATACATCTTGTGATATTGCTTGTATTTGTTTTTGGATTCTTTCTGTTAGTTTAATTTTAATCCTTTTATTAAAGTCAGTGGAGGGAAGGAAACTTCACTATTTGAAATCTCTCATCTCAGCTAGCAATGTGTGTTCAAAGATAAATGTATACTTGTTGGTACAGTGTAACATTTGGATGATTAAAAAATAATTTATTTTGAGTGAACTAATTATTATTTTTATCATTGATTATTATCAATTATTTTAAATGATGAAAAATTTACCCACCACAATTTCCAGCGGGCTAATGTGACATCTTAAAATTGCTTTCTTTGTCCAAACCAGGAGAAACAGTTCAAAACCCAAACGCCTTGTATTTACAATCATTTAAAAAAGCTGGAACCAGCAAATGTTTCACTTTATTTCTTAAGAAATTATCCGAGTGATTAATCACTTATCAAAATTTTAAATTAATTTTTTGTCAATTCACTAATTTTTTCAGCAGTAATTGTGATGATTAGCTCAACTTAATTATCATATTGAGAAGACAGAATATCAGTAAAATAGTAATATGTTTGGTACTACTTTTGCTACAGGAAAGTAATGATATTGCTGTGACCTCTGAATGTTTAATATGAGTATTTTAGCTTTTTCAGGCTGTGTTAACGTGTTGCCTCATCAGCCATTTTCAGGCTGAGGAGTACGTGAGAGAGGTCAGTTTGTGTGCCGTTGGAAACTGAGAACCTCACAGCCGACTTGCCTTGAGCACACACACTTCAAAGAAAAGTTAATCAGATTACCTGTAGGGGGCACATGTGGACATGGATTCAGCCTTTACCAGCCCCTCTGTCCCAGTTTGCTCCCAGGTTAACTCTCTGAAGTGTGTCTGGAGTCGCCTACTGTGGCTTTATTTCGGGTACCAGTTCACTGGCTCCATATAACAGAGACCTGTTTAAGTTGGCAGCGTGTTTCAGGAAGTGTTTTCTCGTCTGTCCTGCTGTTTGCTTGAGTCTGACTCTGAGTGAGATTTAAACAAACATTCACTTGACTGTTGTGATTCTTACTTTTGGCTACATTGTGCTCACAGACTGGTTGATGAGCGTACAATCTCACTTCATGGGTAGAACCACACCTGTCTTTTCACTCTTCTCTCTCATGCATGTCTAATCAATCTATTTATAGTTTTCTCTTTCACATTATCAAGCACTCGAGTTCATTCCTGTCGCACTTTGTCATCCCCACTTTCTCTGTAGCTTTCTCTTTCTGTTTAGAATAGAGATTCTGTGTAATAAGAACATATTTTCTGTCTTTCATCCTTCCTTCTACATTTGTTTCTCTGTTCTGGCTGTGACACTTCGCTGTCTTGCCCTGCAACTGAATCAGGCTGGAGCGACGGAGCACCGCAGAACATATATCACCCTCCCCTCTCCCTCCAGCTCTGAATCAGGGACCTCCCATTCTCTCTCTCCCTCTCTCTCACTCTCTGACTCTGTTCCGCACTCCCTCTCTCCACCCAGTTTCTCCTTGACGGTGAGTCCTATAGCGCTGAGTACAGAGAACAGCACTGCTGACGCATTTTCTCCTACCTGCCCGTACCTGCAGAAAAAGGCGAGGAGAGAAACATTTTCCTCTGCTCTGGATTTGACTTCTCCACCTCAGTACTCCTGTTTTCCTCTGTTTGGCTGCACTCTGGTTTTCCTTATGGAATACGAATGACTACAACAGCTTTCCTTTTGCCACCAGCTGTCCTGCACCATTTCTCCTCACAGCTTTTTGCCAGAGGGTAGCACAGTATCAGGCACCATGGGAATGTAGCCTTGTTGAATGGATGGATTTTTCAACTTTTAACCTGGGTCTTGTTTTGGAGGAAACGCATCAGCAGCAGCTCTGGTTGAGCTGTCAGGTCGGCTGTAATTGAGGCTGGGTTCAGGACAGAGAAGCTCACACCTGGAGACTTGGCAGAGGTGTCACAGAGCATTGTTAAAAAACCAAATCTCATTCTCAGTATCATTAGCACAGTCGATCTATATGATGGAAATAGATAACTGAATGTTGTGCCAAACATAAATGGTATATCGAGGATGTGATTCTATTATTATTGCTCCTCACTTCTGTACTTGAGTAGTTGTTTGTACTTCGCGTGCTTGAAGACAGAGAAACATGGCTGAGAAACCTGTTGGTAGATAGCGCAGCAGTTTTTCAGGCTGCCTCGCAGAGTAGCGCCCTGCATAACTAATAGTAAGTGCTGGCCTTACATAACCTTTACGAGCCCACTTGGTTGGTGTGCCAAGCATATCCCAGCTAGCGTATCTCGTGCAAATTGAAATAGATATTAGAAAGCTTCACAATTCACTTAGACAGCCTGGAGCCTTGACAGTGATGAGTTGAAACAGAGTCCTGACGGCTCCTGTGGGACTGCGCTGCAGAAAGGCCATTTAGAAGTGAAACTGAGGAGAGGCTCCGTCCTGTAACGGTCAGGGACTGACTGACGTTATCTGTGCTGCAGTGCTGTAAGCAGCAGACAACACCAGCATCACCACGTTGGACTGGCTGAGCTGTGTTGTTGTTCTCTCAGTCACCTTCCTCACTGCTGCAATATTGACCCAGCAACACACATCAGTGAATACCTAGGACACTGTCCCCGGACTGCCACCTCTCCAGCATAATCAGACTCTGATGATTCCCTGCTGCTGTGATAGTAAGACTCGCAGCTCAGTTCACGGACTCTATTCTGACAGAGCAGGTCTTGCCAGTAGTGGGTTGTGATGGAGTATCTGGGGGACAAGCTATCAGTGGCCCACTCTCAGGTGACGGGATGGGTGGGAAACGTCCGTCGCTCCCTTCACGGCGCGTTCAGCCTTTTATCCAGCTCAGTGGAGAGGGGAGGCAGGGGAGAGGACGGGACTGGGGACTTCAAGAGAACCAATTCCCTGCGCTCCCTGGCCTCCCGCAGCAGGGAGTCCATCCGCAGGTTCTCCCTGCGCAGCCAGCAACGTCTGTCCTTACGCAGGCGCACCGCACCCAACACCCCCACTGCTGTAAGGCAACACGCACATTTAAAGTACACACACCACTGATACCAATCGCAAACTATAATCAGAAGTATTGTCCAGGCAGCAGTGAGATTCATTACTTTAACTGACCAGTAGAGTCAGTATTTACTGTAACTGTATGTTCAGCAGTGTTACTTAAACATCTGTTGAAGCTAAATAAAGCACAAGTGGAATTCAAGTCATTTTGCAGCAATGTCCGTGCACTTCTGTAATGTCACTGTGTTAACAGCTGCTCCTTCGTCAACTATTTGGTCTCCAGCCAAACATGTCAAGAACTTATCCATCTGCCCCGCTGCTGCCTCTCATCTATCTCTTTCCATGCTTTCATCACTTCTCCATCCTATATTGTCCTTGGCACAATGTAAACCTTTCTTTGTCTGTCTCTCTTTGTTTAGCAAAGCTGCTGTTATACTGGTTCTTCAGGCCATCATGTCACCTACCATTTGTGTTTTTAGTAATGTAATTATGTAAAAGGACTGACAAAAGAAGGAAAAGTGGGATTCCTATTTGAAATATTAGTACAGTATTTGTATTGCCAAAGAGCTAAACTCTTGAAGAGGACATTGGCTTCCCATCACTTGTCTCCGCCCTGACATCTGACCTGGTCTGAGCTCTATGTAAAGGACAGATTTAGAAATCCATGTAGGGATATGGATACATTGCAGTGAAGTTGTTCCTATCTTTAGGATACGCCTGTTTGCTGAACTGCACCTCATGAGTCACAACTCCTAAAGATAAGAGGTGTTTTCATGACATCTGTGTGGCGGTCAGTTGTGTTGGTCACCAACTGTGATTGCGGTCTCTGGGGGCAGCGTGCCTCCCCACTGGGCCGGTGTTGAGTGGATGAATGACAGTAAGAGGTCAGTAATGGTTGAATGTGGTGGATGGACAGTGTCCAGGTAGCCAGTTGATGGGTGAGAGGAGGCAGGGGATGTGGACATTTCCCCTTGAGCCCAAAATTGTTGAAACAGGTTTGTATGTCCAGAGATGGAGACAAAGTGGAAAATGTTTTTGGTGTCTACTAGTGAAGACAACATACCTGCAACATGCTGGTCTAGTTTCATATCATATTAGAACAGTCTCTCCTGTGGCTCTGATGTGTGTGACCACAGACATGTATTTGGTAACGACAGTTGAAAGTGATGAATGGGTTTGTCTACATCATGTGTGTGCTTATTGCATGAGCATGTGCAAAGTGACAGCAATACCAGAAACAATCAGCCAATATCCACTTAACCAGAGAACATTATTTTATTTCTTTTTCATCTTGGGAATTAATTGTTGCCTTTTCGCAACTGATCTCACTGTGAATAGTTGAATTGGCACCCCATGATATTTTCCCATACAAGCATATAAAGATGGATATTGACACTTGATAGCCTACAGTCACTCTTAATCTCATGTTGTGTCATGAGTGGTGGATACATGTCAGTGCAGTAAACTTGGAAATGGAAACCACCATTTTAAGTAATTTAAGATGTATTAAAATCGGATACAATTACATTTACATTTCTCGATTTATAATATTAGTTTAAAAGACACAAACATAAATACATAAACACAAAAACGCTCAGACAGGTATCAGATATCGGCCGTAATTTATCAATGGTGGACTTTAAATGAATGAATACAAATGATTTGGGATTTGGACGTTCAAAGAGCGTTGTCACTTTTTGGAGATCAGTGTGACCTGATGCTGGGCCATAATTGTCTGTGAGAAGTCTGTGGCCATTACTAAAAATATATCAAATAGATATTATAACTAATATGTCAGCGTAACTGTGTAGTTATTTATAACTATTATTACTACTATTACGAGACATGTAACTGATGTCTGTTGCTGGTATGTATCTTCAAATCATCTTTGGGCTCAGCTAGTAGCCCTGTATGTGTGTACTGGACAACAGCGCTTCCAACAAACTGGAGATCGTTCAGTTAAGAGACAAAAATTGAACTCAGACAATCGTCATAATTGGCAAAAACCGGGAAAACAAACACCGGACTGAAAGAAATGAGAATAATCCTTTAAGTCAGGTCCAGTGCTCTCTGAGTTAAATTCTTAAGCCAAGTCAGGTTTTTACATTCTTTCCCTCTGTTCTTACTGGACGCTTTGTACAGCACTGAGCCGTTGTCTGTAGGAACCACTTATGTAATGAAAGAATAACACATTGCTGTTGGGTTTGCCTGGCGGAGTTCGTCTTAATGTAAGCCCTCTGACATGCGGCGAGAATGCACATTTGTTGACATGAGATTAGTGCTCGTTGGAACAGTTGTTCTGAATATCTGTAGGATATATATTGATTACTGCTGTGTGCATTGAGTGCACGCAGGGCATACTTTCCCACTCCACCCTTGCCAGATTGATTAGAGCAGATGAGTAGAGAATGAGGAGTGGTGACGTACTGCGAGTGTAACATTGTGATTGAATGTGTTTTCTTGGCTGTTAATAGTCTCTCAGTATTTGAGATGGTCACGTCAGATCCCATTTACAATAACCTGGATAAGCTCATACCACCATCATGAGCCATGTTACAGTCATAGCAGCTGTGTGTTGGTTAGCTGCAGTACTGAGGTATGTGAACACTTTAACAGAGATTTTTATGGTTTGCAAGGTCTGATGCGAAGATAGCACACACTTATCTATTTTGATTGTTAGGACTGCAGCACTGATTGGGATCCCAAGATGCACACACACTCTTCCGCAGTGCTGTAAACTGGGTTATAAGCTTGTGTCTTGGATGCTGTGTTTATGTAAACAAACTTATTATATCTGCAGTAGCTGCTCACTCTGTGCTCTCTGCTCTGATGTAAGACCATCTGTTAGGTGCTTTACAGCAGAGCCCTTCCCTGTTCAAGGAACAGCAAAGCAATCATTCACTTTCCATTTAACTGTTCAGGTAGGAGCAATCCACTGTTTCTCCGTCCTGTGTGAGTGTGTCATCGGGACATGTGTGGCACCTGGCGATCAGTGCGTTATCAAGTAGAAGTTTCCAAGGCCTCGCTCCAGCCCCTTCCTCCTCAGATTGTCAGTCAGGCTTATTTAGTGATCAGCCCTTTCTCTCCTTCATCCTTCCATTCATCCGCTCTTTGTTATGTTTCCCCCGACACACCCTTCCTGTCTAGAGGAAGCTGGCTATTGCTAATGTTATTAAGGAAAAGCTCTCCTCCTGACAGCTATAAATCATAGCTACTGGACCTGTTGGTTCAGTAGGCCGCCTTCATCATCCATATTCCCCATGTTTATGGTTGATAACAGAGCCCACACCTGTGAGTGTCCATTCAGCAGACCAATTGAACAATCTTGGCGCTTAAAAGCTTTTTGTTTTTATTGTTTGGCCAATAAACCTGTTTAACCTGGTATTGTCTGCAGATTAATGCAGACTGCACCAAAAAAAGAAGTTCAGTACTGAGGCTCTATTTTACTGAATAATAAATGATCTGAGATTATGAATGAGCCTCTAAAAGGCTTTACAAATTCTGCTTTGAGTGGCCTCCCACAAGTCTTTTCTTTTAGCTGCTGTATAATGGCGCCTCTTTTCAACATGTTCCAGCAAAGGTAATGTTGCTCCTCGATGCTGATCAGGTGAGGGTGTGTTCTGGGTGTGTTTAGGTTGAGCAACACACTTGCACACATAGGATAGGAATTTTTACCACCAGAATTTTACAAGGCTTGTTTTTAAGATTTTATGGCATTTTGACGACCGTGATAGCAGTGTACAGCGACAGGTAGAAGAGAGGGGGATGGCATAATACCAAGGTCTCCAGCTGGAACTGAACTGAGGATGGCGCAATTATATGGTACGCTCACAATGGTGCCCCATACTGGGCCGTTCAAATCATCCATAAAGTTAAGTTAAGACAGTTAAGGTCTCAGTATGCTTCAAACAGACTAGGTTGTAGGATGTGTCCTCCGACCATGTCTAAAGGTAAAAGTGTTTATACCCAAATGACCACACCTGTAATTCTGAAACATATTAAAGGGGATAACAGTGCACAGTTTTGGAACAGTCTCGAGACTTAAGTAGTTGCGTGAAGTATGAAAAAAGAGGGATTGAGAGAGAAGTTGAAATCCTGCCGACTTTCAAACCTCCACACACCTGACCAATTGCTGCGAAAAATGGGCACGAGTGTCTGTCTCTGAAAAATACCCAAGTTGTCGGCGGCAGCCCTCCTGATACCACTGTCAGAAAAGTGTTTTCAGACACTGTTAAGGGGCCAGTATGCTTTAACAGAAGAGCTTGTCGGATGTTCAAACAATGTATGAAACACCTTTTTGACGTCAGAATTGGTGGCGCTGCATCCCACAGTTTTTTTTTAACTTGCCAAAACCACCAATCCAACACGCTAATCCACTTCACGCAGCAATCGGCCAGGTGTGCGGAGCTGAGAATGTTGGCAGGGTTTGAACTTCTACCCACAACTATTTCTGTCACTTTTTGTATGTACAGCCAAGAGCAACACTATGAATGCCTTTCAGACGGTTTGAAAATGTGCACCAGTATCCACATACTTAAACGATTATCATGTCTCTCCCCGTCTCTATGACAGCCAGCTTTTCACCCCACCTTCCGGTGTGGCCTCTTGGAGCTATAGCTATACAGCTATAAACATTTTTCTTCTGACTCGGTCGGACGACATGTCGTACAAACCAGTTCCTTTCAAGCACTTCCTTTGAATCATACTGAGGCCTTTAACCCTATAAATTAGCCTTGATACATAATACATTTACATTTATTTCTGGGCTACAATCCATTGTACCTGTTATTAATAAAAGGATAAACAAAGCTGCTGTGCAATAGATGCGTTATTGATCTATTGCTTCTGTTGATACTGGAGTGAATTAATCACTAATGTTTCTATAGTTTGTACTTACTATCATACATCTCTCTCTGTAGTCTATTCTTTGAGGACCTACTCATCCAACTAAATTAGCTGCCCCGTTTAATTGACCCCAAGACCACTAGATAAGTGGAGTATGTGGTTAGTCTTTTCTGTACGTTCAATCTACAGTCTGATTTGAAGGTTTTGCTCATTGTTGTCAGTGGAAGCAGGACTCTGAAGTGTGTGTATTTAAGGGTAAGTGGTGTGACCCTGTGATGTCAACTTGAAACGTGTGAGCGCTGCAAATCCTTGAGAAGAGGATGAACTTGAGTACAAGTGCTTTCTCAGATGCGGGGAGCAGTGTTGAATGCCATTCTCACTGTTCTCCGTTTTCTGTTTTCCTGTCAGGAAAGGCTTAGCTGATGAATGACATCCTGCGCTGCTGTTCTTTTTTTCCCCTCACTCTCTTCAGCTATGTTATGCTCCCTCAATCCTAATTTATCACAGTCACACTCTACCTCAAATGTTCTTTCTATCTCATTGTCCCTCTTGCACTCCTTTTGCAGCGCTCTTGTATCTCTGCTCTCAAATACACAAAGAAAACAAGGATAGCATTCATGGAGCTCTAAGAATGAGAACTCTGATCTACCGTCACTGCTCATATAAACATCACCAGTGAACTGCTCTCACAGGAACCTGGGCAATTACAGAGCCAGGTGTGTCACATTTCTCTGTCCAGCCCTCAGGCAGCATCTGAGTACAGGAGGATTTTCTATTGTTTTTGCCTATATAGGCCAGGGTTATCAGTTCATGCGCAGACGTGCCTCTGTGAGCCCTGCCTGGTTTTCAGACAGTATGTCCTCTGTACCAGCCTCATTAAAAGAGCCATGGTTCAGTACACAGCAAACACACACTCAATCACCCACCCACCCATCTCCGTCTTTGTCCCTGCTCTGGTCCTGTCTCCATTAACTCATCCCTTCACCTTTCATCATCCGTCTTACTGTACCACTGCTGGCCGCTCAAGCTTGACAGGATTCAGCTCTATTAGCAACACTGTTGACTCAGTAGCAGTGATAATATTGATTAACTGCTGTATTTTATTATTCATAATGATGGGTGACTGTTCTGACCACTAAAGACATTTTAGCTTGGCTTAACAATAAAAATCTAAATGGATTGTGAGAGCTGCTATTGGTGTCTCTCATGCTAGTCTGTTATGTAACTTCCACCCAATTTGATTCCTTCTCATTCATTAATTATGTTTGTCTCCCTCTTGCTCCCAGGTGCAGCAGAAGCAAAGTGTGAGTGGTGAAGAGGAGGGAAGGGACTCAGAAACACTGGTCCGTGAGACTGACAGTCAGTACGGGACCTGGGAGACGGGACTGCGCAGTGACGACAGGTAAACACACATTACACAGTCTCCACTGTCCAGATATGTGATGCGTTTTCGTGTGTGTTCAGTGTGTTTACAGGCACACAGCACAAGTCAATGCTCCCAAACTATCAGACTTGTCCATTGCATTGCAGAAAGGCATGCAAACACAACTATGGTAAGCGCAAGTTGAAACAGGAAATATCTATGCAGTGTAATCCATGTTAACAACAAATGATTTAGTTCGTCTTTATCTTAATTTTTACTTCCAAATAAGTTGTTTAGAATAACTGGACTGAACTGGACTTAATTGAAACCACGATGCCACATGCATTTCACTGTGTCCAGTGTTGTGTCCACGTCCCTGTGTCTGCGCAATTAAGCTGGGATGTAAAACAGTAACTGGTAGGAATGATTATGGAAATAAGGTCTAAGGTTTGGAAAAAAGGATTTTTAGTAATTGGTTTTTGGTGGAGTACCAGTAGCACCAGTGTTAAAGCAGCACAAGAAAGATGGTTTTTACCCAGCATTTCTATGTACAGTATATGAGTAAGTGCAGCTGAGATTTAAAGATGAAGCATAGATTTATATTCAAAAAATGACTACATTGACTAAAATCCACTAAGATTCCACTGAAATCTGTCATTAGCTTTTGTTGGCTTAAAATGTTTAATGTTTAAGACAAGTGGCAACAACCTTTTATTAGGTCTTATATGTAATTTGATTAAATATTTGTTATTTACAATCATTGAAGACCAGGTAACACAAGACATTTACCAAGTATTGCATACCATTTTTTAAAATTAACAAAATATATTAAAAAAACACTGTATAGATGTCAGACAGAAACTCTGTAACACGGACGTGTGATATGTAAGTTAAAAGAAAACCAAGAAGATGGATGTGTTTCTGCCTTAAGTGTCCAACTATCTGTGAGTGAAATACCTCCTTTTGAAAGTAAATGTTAAAGCAGTATAAATCATCAGGGATCAGATTTGAGATTCTGAACTGTGTGCATAAGAATTGTTTATATGATAACACCAACTTTATTTTATCTTCTAATAATTAAAAACAATTCTCCTGAAAAGAATAAATCCAAACATGAATTAATCCTGATAATGGTGATACCTCTGTGCCTCTGTATCTTTGGGGAATTGTTAATTATAATAAAAAAGTAAAAATAACTTGCGCACTCTCCTGTAACACAGACAGATTGCTCCTCTGTGTCAGTAGTTAACATTGCATCACTGACCTCCTGTGGTCAGAAAATAATATCACAACATTAACCAACACTGATAAGAATGAGTAGTAATTCAGTTCAAATTTGTAGTAGTTTATTACATATTTATTTTTATATGAATCACTTTTGTTTATCCCCTTCATCGTGACAAAGGCGGCTTGCAGTGTGTTTGTAGGTGCGTCATGTAAATCATAGCTTCCCACAGTCTTGACAGGAACAAAAGGAAAGATGTGACTCGGCCTCTATTTGATTAAAACTGTGTTACTGTTACAGCAACCACACAGTTGTTTTCAGAAGTGTCTCCTAACTTTCTTTCTTCTTTTTTTAACCTGTTTCAGCCTCACTCCTGCCACTCCCAGTTCAGAAAGCAATCTCAGCCCCTCACCAAGGAAGCCCACTCCCTCACACACGCCAGGTGATCATGTCTCACAGTTTGATGCTGACACTCTGGACGGCCTCCCTCCCTCGTCCTCACCTGAGAGCCAGTCACTCCCTTTCCCTGATGTAAGTGTTATCTGAGTTGTCCACAGCTCAGTTCTTTTCATGGCATATATCAAGTCTCTTTTGTCTGATGTCAGCAAAAACTCATCAGTGATTTAGGTCTTTTCATCTTCTATCAACATATATGTGTCGTGACCGCACTGACACTCGTGTCTTCGACCATGCTGGTGTGTTTACCTGTTGGCTGATGTGTTTTTGTCTGGACGTCCAGGCCCCGACTGCTCTGTTAGACACCAGCGCTCTTCGCTCCAGAGCCCAACTGGGGAAGAAACGAGCCCCACGGACACGGCCCTCCAGAGCTGCCCGTCAGAGTGCAGCGCTAGCGGAGGGAGAGGGAGGAACCACTGAGGACTGGCTTTACAGAGACACCACAGGTTAGCACTTGACGCCAAACAAGACCAGCTAAAATCTTGATCTGATTCTATATCATTATACACCTTATACCTTTTTTTTTTTAACTGACCATACCATATGCTCCCATATGACAATAATGTGTGTTCTCCCTATGACAGAGGCAAAGGTTCAGAGTAAGGACGATGACTCAGACTCTGAGGAACGGGCCAGAGGAGCTGACGCCAGCCCTGCTGTCGCCTCTCAGCCGCAGAGGGTCGCACTGTTCCCTGGGATGGACCCTTTAGCCTTAAAGGTGAGGCTCACTTGTGCATTTGTAAGATGTATTTACCAGTCCTGTTACTGCTTACTGTAGTATACTGTAGAGTATTTATTGTCTTGTCCTCTCTGGTCATGTGTTGTATAAATGTATAAAGTTGTACATTGTATTAAGTTCTTAAATGTGTCACATTGCTGTTGTCAGGCCCAGCTGAAGAAGAGGGGCGACTCTGACAATCAAATCGATGGACCTACTCCCTCTCCTTCCCAGCTTTCTCGCTCTCCCAAGTCCCCCTTCCTTCCCAGGGCGGCGCGTGTGCTGCCCCCACCTGGTGGGAAAGAAAATGGGTAAGTGGGCACAAGTTAAAGAGAGCTCATTCTCTTTGGAGACAAGAACTTGTTCACACATCGTTCAGCTGTTTGTCCCTGCATTCACTTTCCACGTGTTGTCTGCTTCTTATCTGTGTAGTGAGGAGGACTCACCCCAGTGGTTGAAAGAACTGAAGTCCAAGAAGCGCTTGAGTCAGTATGAAAATGAGAGCTAAGTAAATAATGAGGTGAGATGGTTTTTTAATGTTCTCGCTGTGTGTTGAAAAAAACAAAAAACAAAGTGAACACAAGCTCATAATTATGTCCATATTTGACAGATGTTATCTTCTCGTACTCCCCTCCAGGTTGCCTTAACAGATGAATCTATATGAAACAGAAGCCTTAACGTTCGACCCAGAGAGTAGGAGAGGTGAATCTACAGCTGCTGATGTATTTTTTCTTTTTTTTTCTTTCTTTTTTTTTGTTCTCTTCATGTCTGGGTTGATAAATGTGCATGGTGCCTTTTTTATGGAGAGTCTCTGTCTTATGGAAAAAGAAAATCAAGCAAGGAGGGGAAAAAACCCACCAGGCTGCTCTGCTTTGTCCATTTCATGTTTGAACCTGTGGAAGCTCCTCTGTACCAGGAGGCACGTCACATGAACACTTTAATATGGACCAGGAGAAGTGGGGAAAAGGGAGAAAAGGCGATTATTGGCAATTATTTCCCGCATTTCAGGAAATGGTTAACTTGGGGGACCACGACGCCTCTTTATCCTGGACGTGCTTCATCACATGCTGGAGGACAATCCAGCAAATCCTCTACAAGATGTCTGCATTTAGTTTCCTTACTCGACTAATATGTACAAGTTGGCTGTGTCTGCGTCAGACACGTTTATCAGACAGTGGAGGTTGTTGATGGGAGTCACACAAGCATCGCCATAGGATAACATTTCAGACACTAATGATTTTCCTTCTTGAACATAGAGAACAAATCACTGCTGACTTGATCAGCGAGAGCGTATATCATGTTAGTAACTGTAATCAGGAGATGTTATATTTGTATTATCGTTGATTTAACAAAGACAGAGAGCTAGTTTTGAGAACATTAAGGCGCATCACTACAGTAGAGGCTCCGAAAGCCTTTTACTTTGATACACTCCACAACCCTAACAGTGTCACAGTTGCTGCATACTGTATATGTTTTTGTCTAAGTATGTTTTTTGTCTTAGTGGGAGAGGGACGGGGGTCTTTTGGCTTTGACTTTGCATCTGTCAATCATGCACACTCCTTATCAGCACAAATACACCCTTCAATCTTTTGTGGAAACACTAATCAATCAGTCTTCCCTCCTTTTTAATAGGATGAATGATTGTAGCTGTAAGCGTTCATTATAAGCCATACTTTCACCTTGTAGCCCTCACACGCTCCTCGATCATGTTTTGACAGTGTGTTTTATTTCCAACGAATGTGCAATTTCCCCTCTATTTTGTCCCGATTGATGTGCATGCACAATCTTTGCTGTCAAACCAGGCATTGCTCAAACTGACTGGCTCAGAGTGTCGGGGTGTCGGCTCACGCTGCTCCAGTGGAGGGGTGGTTTGTCCACTACATTGTTTAAATGACTCTACCCTCTATGATACTCCAAAAAGATTTTGAACATTTGTACCTGCTGTACAACTTAACTGTAATCTTCCTCCTCGTGTTTGCCATCCACCTACTCGCTCTGCTCTTCTACAAAGCACTTTGTCACTTGATGCACTACAGCACTGACCTCTGCCCCCTCTGGTTGGCCGCGTCTCGTCTCCTGTGTTGTTGGAGTGCTCATGCAATGCAAGTGAATGTGTTGATCGAGTCTTCGGAGTGATTGTCCCCAGTTTGTATGTAAATGGCGTTTTACTTTGTCATAAAGTTTGAGGGTTTATTTTTTATGTCCTTCTTTGTCCCTTTTTTTTATTTGAAAGTAAAGATGTATATTGCACTGTGTTGTACTGGCCAGTGTCCTAAAGTGAATACATTCTTAATAAAAATTTACTTGACTTGAGCTACACGTCTCTATCTAATATTTCTCTGGCTAAGTTTACCCCTGTGAACATTAAAAAACAACATTTTCTCCATTTTTCTGGGTATTTCTGTGATCAGTGAATGTTGTGTGTACTCCTTGAAAATCCTTAATGAAGCTTTGAGTCGATTAAAACTATTTTCACTTACTGAAGTCTTATTTAGTCGGCAAGGCCTGTGAATAAAATCTCAATTTAATAAGATTGTGATGCAACTGCTGCACATTTGCTTCATGGTCACACGTGTGACTGTAGTATTCAGTGTTTGATCTTGCTGATTATAGTAACCCAGAATTGCGAGAAAGGTGTGAGGAAGTTTGGCGTGGTTGAGGCTGGGTGTAGTCCGAGAGTGTGTGTATGTTTGTGTGTGTTTGTGCTGAGCGGGGCTGTTTGCTGAATCCTCTTGGCTCTCTCTCCCTGTGCCCGCACACAGTGCTCACTGGCAGCCAGGCAGACGGGCAGGGCAGCGTGTGCCAACACAGCTGCCTATTGAGAGGCAGCGTTACGGACACAATGTGAGCGACAGACTTGCTGTATCAACAGCTCCCCCTTTTCTGCTGTTGTGGCCAGAAATAAACCATAAATACCCCCCCTGTCCCTGCCCTCTAATGGCTCAACCCCACCAAACACCAAGTGGCACCGACAAAGAGGGACACTACCACTTCCTAGCAGGCATACCCAGGTAAAAACCTCATTCTGGTCACATAGGGATCAATTACAGCCGGTGTAATAATTCCAGTGCGATGGAGTTAGATGGTGCTGCATCAAGTGAAGACCCAGGTTTGGAGGATTTTTGTTATCATGGATTGTAATGGAACCAGATAAAGGACTGATGAGTGTATACTTTCAGGGATAAGGATGTAATCTTTTGTATCATATACAGCTGATATAATGATAAGAGAAGATTTTAGCAAATGATTGCTACTTTACTTTAGACCAAAATGAATACAATCCTCTTGTTCAAGGATGAAGTATAAATTACAACTGTTACATTAAGCTTTCCTCCCGTGTGCATATCTGTGCCTGTGTGTGTGTGTGTGCTTCAACATGCATGCATGATGGATGGTGCTTTGTCTGTGTGTGTGCTGCTGCCAAAAAGTGGAGGAGCAGTGGATCAGGAGGATGACGGAGCAGCAGAGTGCCCCGGAGCAGCTGGCTGCTGGGAAGAGCCAGGGTGGAGCTGGAGCCACGTATAAGGTACCGGAACGACTTTCTGTGGAGAGATGAAAACTTGGTTTGATCATCAGATTGCTCACTTTTATACAGGCATATATATGCACACCTGGAGTGGTCTGCTTATGATGTAGCCTGCTGAACAGACACCAGAAAGTTATTTGGAGTATTCTGTGGTTTGAATGCTTCATCTGTCTGCATTATGACAATATGTATTCTTAGTGAGCAATATGAGGCACTTTATGAAGGCCTTTATCCAAACCACCCCCCAATGGGGACTGAGGTGAACCTGACTCCCTACTGTATTGTTGCCATGCTAGTAAATATCCACCTTTATGGTCCCCTCCCTGTAATCCAGGTGGTGCTGTTTGAGTTTGAGAACTTCCAGGGCTGCAAGGCGGAGTTTTCTGCAGAGTGTAAAGATGTGACAGAGAAGGGACTGGAGAAGGTTGGATCTGTGATAGTTGAGTCAGGGCCGTAAGTAATGTTCAAATCACTCTCTTAAAGTTTGTTTAATTTAAGTTCATTTAGAAAACATTTGTTAGTAGCAAGAAAATAGTTTGCTAGATAATTTGGTCACATTTCTGTCCGTGTTCTCCTTTTTCCTCTCAGCTGGGCGGGTTATGATCGGCATGGCTTCACAGGGGAGCAGTTCATTCTGGAGAAGGGCGAGTATCCACGCTGGGACACCTGGACCAACAGTCAGAACAGCTACTCCCTCTTGTCTCTAAGGCCACTCAAAGTGGTGGGTGACTAGTCTCAACACAAAACTGACACTGCAGCCAAAAAGATCTGATGTCCACACACAAAAATGTGCAGGGTGTCAAATATGAGCTGCCCACACATTACTTTCACAGATTGTATTCTGACCTCCCTACACACTTTCATTATTAGTCAGCATCTACTGGAAACATCTGAAGGACTTGGAAGTATCCATGTGTCTGTTTCCTCCTCTATAGGACAGTGCTGATCACAAGCTACACCTGTATGAGAACCCTGGATTTACTGGTAGAAAGATGGAGATTGTTGATGATGATGTGCCCAGTTTGTGGGGTCACGGTTTTCAGGATCGTGTAGCAAGTGTCAAGGCTCTTAACGGAACGTAAGACCCTCCTTACATCCCCCCTTTCATCCACATGTCACTTTCTTTCTGGTGTTTATCTTGTTTTGCCGACCCAACACCAAGCAAATAACTCTGCATTGTCTAACAGTATTTGGAGGATCACAGTTTGTTTTCCCTCCCTCCAGATGGGTCGGCTACATGTACCCAGGCTACAGGGGGCGCCAGTTCATCTTCGAGCGAGGAGATTTCAAACACTGGAACGACTGGGAGGCCCCCGCACCTCAGATCCAGTCTGTCCGACGTGTGCGGGACATGCAGTGGCACAAGAGGGGCTGTTTCATTGTCCCTGACCCAACTCCGGCTCCGGGCCCCGGCCCCGGCCCAGACCCCGACCCTGCCCCAGCACCTCCTGCCCCTCCTGCCACAGCTGGAGCCAGCTGAGCAGGATACTCACACGCGTACAACCCCCTCCCGC
>NTHP01000004.1:2555968-2639611 GCA_003416845.1 Oplegnathus fasciatus | reverse complement strand
ATATAGAAAAAAAAATCATATTGCGATTATTTTGACAGATATCGCAATATGAGTCACGATTTTAGTGAGAATTTTTGAATTTCATTTTCACTGAAACAAATATAAAAACAATGACGATGTGATTTTTGCTGTGGTCTGCACCAGACAAACATGTTCCCTTACATCTGGAGAATATGATTTGTAGGCCAGGGCATCTCTGTAACACCACAATGCTTCATTTATAATGGTATGTTGTGACACATTTTACCTTTATCAAAATATTGCAGCTCCTGCGATTTGGATATTGCAGTTGGTCATACTGCGATTTCAATAATATTTAGATTAATCGTTCAGCCCTAGCTCTAATCCATATCTTCTTTAAAGCCCTTGTGTGTAGGACAAGTCCTGATCCGCATTCAATTCAGGGACACTGAGAATGAAGGGCTGGAAGCAACACATAGACAACTACACCAACTGTCCACAAACAAAAGCCCATAAAAATCTACTCTTAGGGGTTTTGAAACCTACTGTAGCTGCTTATTTCCCACCAATGAATGAATACAGGCATAATGCATTAGATATTATAGTTTGATTTAAACAGTGAACCTAACTGTGACGATGTCCCCCATGGAGATGCTTCTCTGTGTTCGTGGGCCTGAGTCACAGATGTGTGGTATCAGCAGATGGGAGGGGGTATAATGAGTGCGGAGACGTCGTTATAGACGGAGTCTCAAAAACTTGGCTCCGTCTACAAGTGTTTTGGAGGGGCCTCGAGCAGTTCGGCTGTCCTCTCTGTCAAGGCCACGAAGAACTTTCTAGGAACACATTACCATAATTAGTAAGTCTTTAGGCATTTATTCTTTTTATCTGACAGCGTTTAAGATCTACTACTAGAGAAATGTGAATCTGAAGTCTAAAACATACACTGTATTTTATATGACTCACCTTTGTCCCAAAACCAGTTGTGGTATTTTTCTATCTGGAGGCTTTGTTTTATGAGTGACAAAGTCAACTTCAGTAAGACCTTGTTTAGCATGTCAGCACCAGGTGCAGATTATTTTGAGCTGGTCGTGATATTTCAGCACATTTGCACAGACATGGGCTACTCACTGAGCTTACCGCTTTAAATAGGCTTGTGCTCCCATGTGGTTTATGTCAAACTTCATGACTTCAACATTTGGCTTCGTGGCAGGATCTCCCTTTGGACTGAAGACTCTGATGAAGAGTAGTGGCAGAATATAGTGGAAGTTTAGGTGTAGAGATGTGCGTAAGCCTCCAGTTTATCACACCTTTCTTGTAAACGTATCCCAGCTCATCTGAGTTGAACTTTCAAACTTAAGTCACAAGTTTAAATGTGTGTTTGCAATTTTAGATGCAATTTAACATAACAGACGTACGTCTGATGCATGTTAAGTTACAATCCTGTTGGCCATATTCATTTGTAAATGCGGATTTGAGGATGGGAATGCTCTTATTAGGTAGATTTTCAGTGTTTGTTGTTAAGATAAAGGGGCACTGAAAGGATACCGTCACCCAATTTTGTCTCTCAGACCACTCCCCCCAGTAGACTGGCAGCATGTTATCACTCCGTGTTGCTCACACTATCTTTGCCTGTACTGCTGTCTGCTTCTCACACACACACACACACACACACATATATATATATATATATATATAATCCTGCCTGGAGGATATTACAGATGCAGAAGGTGGGGAAAAAATAATGTGAGTACAGATACTGGCTTTTTAACTATTTTCAAAGTTAAGTGTTTGTATTCCTGGATTACTGGGAGCTATTTTTTTGTTTCATTATCAGATTGAATTGTGAATGCTTTGTTGTTCGATCGTTTAATGTTGACACAGATGAAAGAGAAACTTACCCAGTCTATTCCAAGCCTGAGAGGGGACTTGTTGTTGTTGTTGTTTTTTTGTTATGGTGACTTGATTGTGGATGATGAATGAATGAATGAATGAGTGAATGAATGAATGTATGAATGTATGAAGGCAGTGTCTGCCATTTTCACCGTGCAATAAGGTCGCCTTCTGAGTATTCAGTGCTGTGCAGTTGGACCTAATCCAAGTCTCTGTTTACTCAAAACCTCAGCTCAAGCTTTTACGTTTTTAAGTAAAGTAAGTAAATTTACTTTGCTGCTGACTTATAGTGGGACTAATGTAACGATTAATGTGTGAAGGAATGCCTAAAAGTAATCCAACATCACTTAACTAATGTCCCACTTCTATTTGTTTTTTTGTTTTTTTAACATTTCTTGAAATAACTCCTAGTCAGGACAGGAAATGAAGTTTTCATACATGAACATATGTCAAATTTAGAGACACTTTTTACTTGCGTAGATTGTATTGTATTAGGGGGCGGAGCCTGGTTAGCTATCTGACCCTCTGGTTAGTTGGACAGTTTTCGACCCTGTTTCTCTGGTGTTGTTAATGGGCTTAAAACTGCAGTGATTAATTGAAACAGACTGTAACCGTTCCAAGCCCCTGTAGTGTAACAGTATGCAGCCAGTGATTGCGGTCTATTCTGGACAGGCTGAGGATGGATGGATTGTGTGATGTAAGAGTCTATTTTGTTCCTGCGTTCCACCGAACACTCAGCAGGGCAACACTGTACCCCCTCAACCCTGGACTGGATTCAGAAACACTTTCTGTCTGTCTTGCTGCTTTGTTCCTGTCAGTCTGTCTTGTTAAGTTCACACTTATTCTCATAAAATGGAGACTAATCAAAGACACACGTTACTCACAGAGTTGCAAGATACTGAAATGACAGATGAAGCTCATGGACAGGTAACTCTCATTGTCAGCAGGGTTGTATTTATAGTGTGAACTGATGGAAAAAGTATGTTGGGGATTTCAGAGGGATATTTTATGAAGGCCTAATGGGTTTAGGTTTTGGGCTCAGTGACGTACTGTGCCACGCTGTGATGGTCAGGTGGTCTTGCCTCACTGTTGGGGGATCTGCTCTTGAGGCGAAAGCTTTTTTTGGTGACAGGCTGGAATGAGAGACTGACTCAGACTTGCTGCCATTGTCCGTTTACAGCCTGACACCACATTCAGCAGTTGCCTCAGAGCTCCCAGCAACCCCAGTAAAGGATTAATTGGTCTCCAGCCCAACCGTGTGTGCAGGTTGAAATATCTTGTAAAAACAGCTCATTTGTCTCTGATGTATTTGCTCCAATTAATTACTGTGTCCTAACATTGTTATTTAAATGAAAGTTAGACATGGACGAATCAACACTAAAAGTAAATACAAATATTTTATTTATTCATATGACCAGCACCAGTGTAATGTGTGTCTAGTGTATTATTATTTCTGTCAAGTACAAGATCTCTTTTTAGTTAAATGTGCACTTTGCGACAGAAATGTTGTAAAACTTGAACAAATCTTTCAGACGCGTTGCTGGCGGACCTGGAATCTACTACGTCCCACATCTCAAAGCGACCTGTGTTCTTGTCTGACGAGACCCCCTACTCCATCCCCACCGGAGGACACTCCTACCAGGATGTGTCAGTTCCACCTCCAGTCCCTCCTCCACCCTCAGCCGAGGCTCTGAACGGGTCCCTGGTAGATCAGCCAGACTCCCACCACTCCTCTCAGCAGGTAGTGTGACCATGTACAACCTAACTCATGAACTAATGTTTCTCCATGAAGCCATTCAACAAACAGGTTTGTCATAAAGTGCAAGTGTGCATGTGATACTATTTCTCAGATATGAGCATGTTCAGTTTTACACAGTTAACTGGGTTAATTGATTAATTGATTGAAAGCCAAGTGAAAATTCAGCACAAGTTTTCTCAGTACATCTGACTGATGTATCCTCTGCAGTCATTAGGTTCAGCCCAGAAGAGCTCATGGTCCAGGGACAGTAGCAGCTCTCCGTTGTCTCACATTGAAGAGGACCACGTCTACAGGTATCCTGCCGGACACTTGAAATGTCATCTGTCATTTTCTTAAACCTGTAGTCGCTATTAGTAGTTGTCTCTGTCTGTCTCCCCTTCAGTTTTCCAAACAAACAGAAGTCATCAGACTCGTCAACAGCAGCCATGACCTCTGCCCTGGGCAGTAACCTCTCAGAGCTCGACAGGCTGCTGCTGGAACTCAACGCGGTGCAACAGAGCTCCCCTTCATTCCCCACTACAGGTAGACTACAAAGCCTTCAGCTTTACCACTTCTGTTTGTGGTGAGCAGAATTAGTTATACTGTTATGTGTCCGCAGAGGAGGCAGCTCCACCTTTACCATCCTGCAGCATCACCCACTACGAGAACGGCAGCGCCCCTGACATCATGGTGAGCCCCCCCCCTCAGGAGAAACCCAAGCGGAACGGAACGAGGCTGGATGAGGCCCGACCCACCGTGGAGAGTCTGCTGGACGAGTTGGAGGGCACAGTGCCTTCACCCAGGTACACACAGTCTCTCCACTGCAGCTGGTCTCTGACTTAGCGCCAAGCACATTGCCAACGCCGTGCGCCAGACCTTTGCTAACTAAGGACTGCACCTGACCTCCCGCTTGCTGCTCTGTTGCATCACAACCAACCTTTTACACTTTCATACAGTCTTTCTTCAAAGGCATCCATAGTGTTGGAGTTGTTTGTACATGCTGAAAGTGTCAGAGGTAGTTGTGTAAAGAATGAATAAAGAGAGCTTGAGAGACAAGTTCATTATAAAATTCAGTGTGTCTGCTATCTGCTGTATTCACTGAGTCAAGAAGGGCCGCCAACTCAGTTTTTAGCATAACAGCAAACGTTTTGACGAAATTCACCTTTTTGAATGAAAAATATGGCACCCACGTGATTCATGTAGAGCCGAAGAGTATTTTATTTAGGGTGTTACTGTCATCGTTTTCTACCCACTTGAGTTTGCATCTGTGTTTTAGTGCCACAGCCATCCCTGACCTCATGTTCCTCTACATAAAATGATTCCAATGAGTTCCACGCAGTAAGATATACAGATTTTAAATTTGGGAAAAAGAGAGCGCTCGTACTGGATCAGTATTCTCTATCAGCAGATACTCTGAGTTGAGGTTTTGGAATCTGTTTCGGTAGAGAAAAAGTTAGAAAAGTGCATCCCGTCATTAGAGCCCCAACACACCAAGCTTACAGTCGGCCACTTGGCACTGCTGGTCCATTGTTGAGCGTATGTTGCTGTCTTCAGCCTCCATCTTTGAGTTTCTTCTCCTGCAAGGCAAAAGTCCAAATGAAAGCAAAGCTTTACAGTGGCAGTCTCAACTTCTTGTCAGACATACTCTCAGCTCTGCCCACACAGTAAAAGACAATTTCAACAGGTTGTTTTGTTTGCCTTTCTGATGTCTTGGATTAGGAACGCATATTGTACATGGATGCCTGCAGTCAGCTCACCTGTTAGCTGTTGTCTTTGCTGAGTGTCCATATGCAAACTGTAATAGTAGATGTAGGCAGTACAACACCTGTTGAGCTAGTTCTCTCAAGTCAGCTTGGTGTGTAAGAGCGCTAAGCTAGAGGAAATGTTTTGCTTCTCATAGGAATTCTTGTGGGAACTTCGACAATGGATATTTTGAGTTCTGCTGTTAGTAAGGTTTCAGTGTTTGCATGTAATTACAAATCATATTGTTATTTGTATTTTCCAGCCCCTCCGCTCGCCACAGTGATTTGGACACACCCTCTCAGCAGCAAGCCAGAATTTCAGCTTCCTGTGCCACAAGAGAGCTCGATGAGCTGATGGCCTCTTTGTCTGACTTCAAGGTACAAAGCAGCAGGCGTGAATACTGGAAATCAACAAAACACAAGCTTCTCCTGTCATATTCCTGATAATTTCTCTGTCTTCTTCATCTTGCTTATGCTTCTCTGTCCTCTAGCCCAGTTCTTTGGGCTCTCTGCTGGATCCAGCAGGAGCATCTTCCAGCTCTCCTCATCCTCCCGTCTCTTCCTCCATCACCCCAGTGGCTTCTCCTTTCCTTAGTCTGTCCCACCCGTCTGCCTGTGCCTCTCCTCTCTTCTCTTTGCCTGCGGGTCTAGAGCTGCACATAGACGAGGATGGAGCAGACGCTGGCATGTCGATGCCCCATCTAAACCGTCTTCCTCCCCACAGTCCTATATCCTCCCTTTCTGCAGCCAGTGACCTAGACCTGGACTCTGTCATAGATGTCTCTGCCACCATGCTGTCATCCCAAACCAAGTCTCTGCTAGTCCTCTCTCAGTCTGCTTCCTCTAACTCCAACCTGATGAGAAATAGCCCAAGTCCTTCCAATACCACCACCACCCCTTCACTTACTTCAGTTAACACCGTCCTGGACCACAAGTCCTCCAAGTCCCCTAGTCCATCTGTAGAATGCGTCTCACCCTCAAATACTGTTGGTAAATTCTCTTGTGCTCCTGAGACTATCAGCAAAGTGTCCTCCTCTTTTCATGACCTCGATTTGAATTTCTCCACTTCTCCTCCTTCAAAAAACCTCACCCCTCCTCTCTCCGCTCCAAAGACTCCTTCACCCCTCCCTGTTAATGTCTCTATATCTCCACCTTCTGCACATGCTTCCTCAAAAACATCCTCACCATCTCCAGTCTCTCCGTTGATGGTCCCCTCTCCACCGGCCTTCACTAGCCCCAGCAGACAGCTGTATGAGCCGGCACCCGCAGCCCATAGAGCCAGCCCCCTCGCTGCACAGCAACCCCCCGTGGCAGAGCCTTCCCTGGACGAGGCACTAGACAAGCTGCTAGCAATGAGCTTTGCACAGAATCACTCCGCAGCACATGTGGAGGAGCCGCAGCTGACGATGGAGGCACAGTGTCTCGGCAGAGGAATGCAGGAGGCGCACGAGGAGCTCATCCTGCCCTTGGACAGAAACAGCGTGCAGCCCGACACTTTCACCAGCGCCACCAACACCATCACAGACGAGTCAGTGGACGGAGGCACTGATGGGAACGGAGATCTGGACTGGGCTGATGAGGAGCTGTCCATGTCCTTCCATGACGGACTGGATGGCACCATGACGCCTTACACTGAGAGGCCGTACACAGATGGCAGCATGACCCCACTGACAGAGGCCAGCTGGATGGATGAGTCCATGACCCCGTCTTCATGCCCCGGGACCCCTGACGTTGCCCTGGACCTGCCCCTGCTGCAGACTCCCAATATAGACAGAGTGTCTGCATCCGGACACGTATGCATCTCCACTCCTGCTTGACACAATATGGGCTTGTTTTGCTCACATTTTGCCTTGTTGTTTTGTTCTTGCTTATGAGACTGATGCTTCCGTACGAGCTAGCCTCTGCTTCAAGGGTTTTTCCTCATATGTCTTTTTGAAAAGCTGAAGTATGATACCAAATATTTATCTACTGGTTTGCTCACTAGTATAGTTTATTCACCTTGTCAGTTTAACACGTATAAGACAAGTATTGTTTTGTTAGAGTTCAAAATCATCTCTCAAGTCTTGGTTAGCACTATCAAGTGGAGCTGAAACAATTAGTCAACAATTTTGACAATCGAATCGTTTCAGTTGTTTAATCAAGCAAAATTACAAATATTCACTTTTGTTAGCTTCTCAGATAAGAACATTTGCTGCTTTTCTGTGTTTTATATTATTTTAAGTATTTATTTTTTACCCTTACCTGGTTAATTGATTAATCAAAAAAAAAAAATCAAAAATCTGCAGTCCTACTGTCAAACTTCATGAGTGGTGACATGGTGCTTTAATTTTACTGTCCAGTCCAATATTATATGCTCATTTAGCTGGGCAAAAACTACACAGAATAAAACAGTATTGTGTTTGAGCTTTGCAAAAATAAAGATGAAAGAAACCCTCTTTTAGTAAATACATGTCAGATAGAAGCTAGTGGAATAGAAGTTAGCTAAGAAAGGAAGTAACTCTTTCTAATCAAGAGTTTTTGCTTCGATACTGCACTTGCAATAACTCACTGATTGGCGGCACCAGTTCTCAGCATGGCACATGTAAACCACAATCCTCCTTATACGTTGCACCAATTTTATGTGAAGGACCCTAATGCCACCTGCGTTGTGAAGTTGGTTTGGTTGGCAGAGTTTTGAAGGCATGCAAGAAGTGCGTGAAGTGTGACTTTAAGCCCACTGACCAATGCATCCCGGCCTGTCAGTGATTTAAAAATCATGATTTGTGTGACTCACCTGCTGCCCCAGAGCTCTGCTGTAAGTGCTTCAGCTGCGTTATGTTTGGTGTGGACATATGATGAGGTGCTCACCATTCCCCCGTAGCTAAAGTCGGTGATTAGGCGCACTAAGGAGACTCCCAACGTGCACCCCATGTACCGAGACGGTCACCTGCGCAGGAAGATGGGACCCATCATTGTAAACAAGAACACTTCTCAGGACCGCCTCATAGAGGAGCTTCAGGGAAAGTTCGGGATCGGACGCTCAGAGCGGCGACGTAAACAGTCCGACGACTGGCTGACAGAGGGTGTCATCGTCTCATCCAAACCCCAGCGTTTCCGTCCCGATGGGGCCAGCAATGAGGTCGACAAGGTTGGCTCCAGTGTGCTCAGCGGTTTTCCCAAATATTTATTTTCCCAATGAATTCACCTTTTAGTTTTCTACACATTTTCCTCTCTGTGTCCCCCCTCCCCCTTTCTCTCTGTTTTTCTCTCCTCTTCTTCAGATCATAATCCCCCCAGAGTCGCCTGTCCCTGTGAGGAAGGTGCTCCCACCTATCTCCCCCCCTGCCCCTCGTCGCCCTCCTATTGTAGAAGAACCTAAGCGACCATTCCCAGTACAGCAGCCCCCTGTTCCTATACCACCACCACCTCCTCCTCCTCCTCCTCCACCTCCCTCTCCCCCTCCGCAACCTCCCCACATCCACGAGCCAGTTCCCGCTGCACCTCGGCAGATTATAAAAGCCTCACCTCCACCTGCCCCAGTTCAGGCACCTCCTGCCCCTAAACCAGAGCCCCCTCCTCCTGTTCTTAAAACCCCAACCCAGCCTCCACCAGTGGAGCCACTGACACCGATTGCACCCAAAGTCCTGGTGTCTGTAGGCTGCCAAACAGAGTATGACCCAATCTTCCCTCCAATGCAGGCATGAACCCCTGTCTCTTATCCCTTCTGTTTTTCACACTTCTAAGAAGCGCACCATGATTTTGTTTAATCTTAGTAATTTCATACTGAGTTCATTTTGTTATATTTCTGTGCGCATCAGGCACATCGTCAACACTTAACTGTTTTCATAATTTAACCATTTCAGATTATGGCCCAAGGGAAGGGCGGCGTTCCCGGTGGGCCTCCGACACAGGTCAACAAGCTGGACAACATGCTTGGTAGCCTGCAGTCTGACCTCAACAAACTGGGCGTGCAGACGGTAGCTAAAGGAGTTTGCGGTGCCTGCTGTAAGCCAATTGTGGGACAGGTGAGGCTCTTTTGTTGAGATAATACATCTGATCATTCTAATTTGAATCATTCTTGCATACTAAATGCACAATCCACCTTTCTGCTTGTCCAGGTGGTGACTGCCATGGGCCGCACATGGCACCCTGAACACTTTGTGTGCACACACTGTCAAGAGGAGATCGGCTCCAGGAACTTCTTTGAGCGTGACGGACAGCCATACTGTGAGACGGATTACCATAACTTGTTCTCCCCACGGTGCTACTACTGCAACGGGCCCATACTGGATGTGAGTCACTGCTGTTTACACGTGTATGTGGTGGTGTCTGTTGTAGGTTACAGTCGGCCAACAGTGATTGTTGTCATGTCTGTTCAGAAAGTTGTGACGGCGCTGGATAGGACATGGCATCCTGAACACTTCTTCTGTGCTCAGTGTGGATCCTTCTTTGGCCCAGAGGGTATATTGTGATCTCTGCCACTGCCACTTTTATACATTCACACTAATACAAACTGTGGTTTCTGTTTGCTTTTTGTATTAATTGATTCAAATCTGCTGCCTGTTTCTATTATTCCTATGAAGGTTTTCATGAAAAGGATGGAAAAGCCTATTGCAGGAAGGATTACTTTGACATGTTTGCACCAAAATGTGGCGGCTGTGCCAGAGCCATTTTGGAGAACTACATCTCAGCGCTGAGCAGCCTTTGGCATCCTGAGTGTTTTGTTTGCAGGGTCTGTATCTTGTTTCCCCTTCTCTTATATAATAGCTGTAGTGCCTCTTATAAGATATTGTAGTAATAATAATAGTATTCGAATAACAGCATCTTCCTCCGCTCTCTCTTGTCTTGGTTTACAGGAGTGCTTCACCCCGTTTGTGAACGGAAGTTTCTTTGAGCACGACGGCCAGCCCTACTGTGAAGTGCACTACCACGAGCGCCGTGGCTCCCTCTGCTCCGGCTGTCAGAAGCCCATCACGGGACGCTGCATCACGGCCATGTCCAAGAAGTTCCACCCGGAGCACTTTGTCTGCGCCTTCTGCCTGAAACAACTCAACAAAGGCACCTTTAAAGAACAAAACGACAAACCGTACTGCCACGGCTGCTTCGTCAAGCTGTTCAGTTAGGGAGTCAGGGAGAGCATTTAACACTACTCCGTGTGGGTCAGGGCTTAGAGAAGTGTCTAAAGCATCTTTAGCACAGGGAGGGTGGGAGTGGGATTAATTGTGTTTGTATCAAAGAAGGTTGTCTGTATTCTGATGATGACATTGGAAGTGTGTATGGATCAGGTATGTGCATGTGGTTGAAGCAGCATACTGTCTCTGCCAGACTAAAATACTTGTCCTTTTAGAAATTTGAGAAAACGTCCCTGTCCCCCCCGACAGCTGTGCATTTCTGAAGCTCTTTTAGGTTTTGAGTGGGTCAACAGGCCCAAGTGTGACGCAGATATACTCAACATTCAAAAGACACAAAATTCATGAGCTCAAGAAAACTTTTGAAAACATCAAGAGGTGACGTTACACAGGTTTTTCAAATCAACACTGATATGCAGACAGGTTTTTTAAAATCCCCTGAGTTGTCCTCCTTTTCTGTAATTTTCGCATAATTGTGTTTTCAGATCTTTTTAGTTTTTATCTTGGTAGATGGTGATGAAATCTTACTGAACACTGTAGAAATCCATGAAACACACACATTGTTGCTCACTGGTTGAGCGTGTCATTTCAGAAACCGTGAAAAAAAGAAAACTTAGCAGGGAGCAGGTGACCTGTTTTTTAACTTTACAATATAAAGTGTTTTTACAACAGTTGAGGGTAAAAGGTACTTTTTCCCCCACGGTATAAAGGTGGACAGAGCAGATGGATAAATCCATGATATCACTGTAGCATTGACTGGAAATGAGCTGTGTCAGCGTTCACAATTACTTTGTATGTGTGAAATTCATTGTAGTGTCTTTAGACTTTTATAGACGCAATCACTCATCCAGCCTAAGAAAACACCCGCATGTAAAAGAGCTTCTTTTATGAATGAATCAAGAATTGAATGGATCCATTTTACAGTTTCCAAAATCTCAAGCTCACCTATTTTTTTGTTTTTTTAGCCAAAGGCAAACCATGCATGGTTGAATATTTTACTGTGATTCTCAATGAAGAAATTCAATATGTAGCTGCAGGTATTCACTCTCAATTACATCTGTTTGAACTAACCTCACGTTTTTGTGCTGCCAAATCATTCCTTGTCTTTCCACAGAAGAAAAGAGGAAACAATCTGAAAACAGTTTCTTGCAGTTGTCTCACAGTGAAGTGGAACCACACAAAGATATTGAGTACACTGTGCATCTCTTACACTACCATTACTGTTCCTGAGTACATCCTGAGAAGTTTTTTTTGTAAATATCCAATGCAGCTACATCGTAAGCAAAACGCTGGCATGCTTGGCATGTACATGTGTTTTAATAACCACTCATTCAAAGAGGGAGAGGGGCTGGTGGGAAGGTATAGCAAAGATACTTTGATATTTTTACTGTATTGAGAAGCTGATGAATGTTCACTATTTTGAAAGAAGTACAATGTGCCTGTGATATTCCAGTAATTCTATGCAACTGTGGATTAACAACTTCAGCATCAGCGTGTATTTCTTAAATTACAGTACCAGCACCATGTCTAATAACACTGGCAAATTCAGCAGAATACTGATGACAGGTCAATAGTCCACAGTTATGTTTTCATGTTCTTAGTCTGTGAGTCCACTGAAAAATGTAGGCTGTTAAAATGAGCACCTGGTGGTCTGTTGGAGTAGATCGTGGGACTAAGATGACTCGTTTCCCTCAGAGTAGCATCTTCTGTATGACCAGCAGGTTGTCTGTACGGGGTTGATCATGACATGCAGCAGATGTATCGGGCCTTTTGTCTTGTTCAGGGAATTCTAGAGCCTTAAATCTTCTCTCACTCTATTTAAGATCTCATGTAACAGTCGTCTTTTTCAAATCAGTTTAGTAGAGTGTTATTTAACCAAAGCCATACCTTCTTTGAACTGTTTTTTGTGTCTGTTCACTTTGTTTTTTTTCTCTTTTCACTTTGAATGTCAATAGTTAACGACTAGTGAGAGTCCTCACCTCTAGTCTGATTACGCAAATAAATTCTGTTTTGTTATCAAAATGTTATCCGAAGGCTTCATTTGTGAATGTAACACTTTTACACCGACTGCACACAGTACCTTTTTCATCCTCCTCCTGCTCAAAGGTTAAAGAAGACGAGGAGTTTATTTTGAGCGTATAAACAGTAGCGACATGTAGAAAGTCACACCTAAACTTCAAAGAATACAAGTAAGAAAGCTGATATTGCATTTGTAGTTTGATTAACCTTCACATTGGGAAAATAATCAATGATAAATGATCAGTTTCTACTGGGAAACAGTGAGAATTATACATTAGCCTGGCCGTGGATTGAATCAAATTCAAATTAATTGCCAAGTAGGTTTGCACATACAAGGAATTTGACTTGATATATCGGTGCATGACATAAACATTTTAAGTAGAAAATATAAGAAAGGAAAAGGTGACAGCAAGTACTGCGAGTCAGAAGCATAGCTTAAATATATAAAAATAGACAATAAAAAAATGAAAAAGTATTATAAAATAAAGATATAGACATAGACATTATGTGCAATATGACTGTAAGATAATAAACCAGATATTCTGATTGAAGAACACCAGACTTCATATAGAATCTATAGATTTATAACACCAGTACACCAGGTGGTGGCGGTAATGCAACACTGTTGTTTGCAAGCCGACATAAAAACTTTTAAGAAAAAGAAGAAATAAGAATTGATTCCCTGCTGTGATTGGACAAAGTACCACGTGGGTAACACCGTCACACCCGGAAGAATGACATATTTATTGTTGCTAACGTTTCAGGTAAGTCGAGCTAATTTCTTTAAGTCTGGCCAAGACTTTGTGGACAATTTCTTCTTTTCTACAGCTTCTGAAGTCTGTTTGTTTGTACGAGCTGAAGAAACTCTAAAGTCTCACCAGACTTTAGCCGTAGCCGAGCCTCTGTTAGAAATACAGCAAACTCAGGAAATAAGCTCAACATTTATGTGTCCTTGTTTATCACAGAATCAATCTTATTTCATAACTTCTCGATATTTAGAGGGTTTTTCAATTCGGCACTCATTCATGAAGTTTATCAGACAGTCATTTATTTGAGGAACTTTTCTGTGTTGAACTGGCTGCTGCTCACTAACTCAAACTTTAGAGTTTGAGGGAACAATGTGAAACAATCACATGTTTATATTAAAGGACGCTGCTGTTTGTATTTGATGAATTAAAGAGTCAGTCCTTGTGGTTAAATGGAAGTCTTCAGTCGTACAGCAGCGCCCTTTTTATTTAAATATGATCTATAAATTCACCAGCACTGTGGTATTATCCCTGCTGGGCCTTGTGTTGACTTTTATTTATGAAGAAATAATAAAGATATATGACATTTATTATTATTATTATTATTATTATTATTATGTGTATATATAAAATTCTGCCAAATCCCACATCTGTAATTTTCTATTTGAGCTGGGTGTGACCCTTCAGCATCCACCTGTCTGCCAGGTATCTTGATGCAAAGAGGACACGAACCAAAATGGCATCCTACTTTGATGAGCACGACTGTGAGCCCACCAACCCTGAGGAACAGTATCGGCAGAATGCACTACTTGAACTGGCCAGGTGAGGCTGAACACCCCTCAGACAAAAGCTTCACATTCATTCATAGTGGTGCAGTGCTCTGATGGGACTGTTTGGTCTTTGTGTGTGCAGGTCTTTAATGCAGGGCTTGGACTTGATTGACTCAGGGGCGTTCGACTTGTCGGACTGGGACCAGCGCCTTCCTCCTCCGGCTGCCAAAACCGCTGTTCAGACCCTCACCGTGGTCATCATCTCTCCAGAGCAAGCAGGTGACAGACATTTTGCTCCAGTAGAACATGTTTTACATTCACATTTACTGTCAGGTAGAGGAAGGAGGAGGACCTGGGTGCACATGTTGCAATCCTGTCCTGGATTGATAACATCCGAGGGGTTTAATGTGGCTTTTTGTTCTCGCAGACAAAGGTCTCAAGTGTCCCGTGTGTTTGCTGGAGTTTGAGGAACAAGAGACGGTCCGAGAAATGCCTTGCAAACACCTTTTCCACTCAGGGTGTATACTGCCCTGGTTGGGCAAGGTAAAGCTCACACATTATCAGAATTTCAGTCTAAATCGGACATGTGAGGTGAGTTCATTTTGAATCTTTTGCCTGTTTGCGATCGTAGACTAACTCCTGTCCGCTCTGCCGACTTGAATTACCGACTGACAACCCAGAGTATGAGGAGTTTAAAAAAGACAAGGTGAGTGTGTGATTGTGCATTAGATTGGTCCGACTGATCCTCGTCCTCTAACTGTGCCTTCAACGTGGCATCAGTCCCGAGCTGATTGGTGTTTTCTGTCCTGTAGGAGAGGAGAAAACAGCGAGAGCACCGGCTGGAGGACCTACACGGAGCCATGTACACATGACATGACAGTTCTGTGGTAAACGTTTGTGGCGCAGTGACATTTTACTGAGAATTATGGGGAAAAATGAAGACTTCAAGAAATGCATAATGCTGCGTTCATGCCATTTCGTACAGAATGTAATTTCAAGCGTGAGGATGGGAAATAATGTCCATATTTGTACTTACGAGTCAGAAATAATACCTCCCAAGAACTACAGAAATATCAAGAAACCGTTGGTAAAATGGCTGCTACAGTCACTGGCAGCTCCATCTACATAAAATCCAATATTACAAATATGTGACACAATAAGAAAAACTAAGTTAGGCTTAATTTCTATATATGTGGTGTGAGCACGAGGCGTGCAGTTGTAGTAACCATGTTGGAATAATGTGTGATTGTTGACGTGACGTGAATGCAGCATAAGCAAAAGGATAGCTGAAAATGGAAAATGCTTGTTGGATAAATGCTCTTTTCTCACGATTTAGGATGAATATATTTTAAGATGAGTGTGCTGTACAGCAGCACTGAAGCATTTCATTTGTCTCTTTATTCCTTTTTTTTATATATATAAATGTATGAGCTTTAAATGCACACAAACCATCTGTTCAGCTGTATTTGTCAATATGAATTAATTACAGACAGGAATATATTTTAATCAATGATTTTTGTTATTGTTTTTCCACATGATGTTTAAGTCTGAGAGTTTTAATTTTAAAGTGCACTCCAGAAATGTAATATACACGTGAGTCATTCTGGGTCATTAAAGACAGATTAAAGGAAGAAATGTCAGAATCGAAGCAGCAGAGGTCGAGGTATCCTGACTTTTAGTCCCTAGTCTGGGTCAAACTCCAAAGATGCTGGATCCTTCACTTCTCATTATGCATTTTAATGATAGACAGTCCCTGCCTGGTAGATGCCCACATCTTTCAAACTCCATGCCCCCAGTGCAACACAGGCTTTCTGTAAATTTCTCGTCTCCAAGCTCAAGGGGATATTTTTTTCAGACAGTACAAAGCTAGCTGTTTGCTCTGGCTGAGTGGTAACGCCTCATGCGGAGTAAACTGACTTTTATGCGTAAAATCGGTGGTGTTCCCCTTTAACTTGTCCCATGATGTTGTTTTGCTGTTGGAGAAAGCCTCTCCTCTCTTCTGGCCTCGACACAGGAGCAATTGGTAACATAACTAGGTCCTACATCACATGGCAGTCCCTCATTATAATGGACTTATACAGCGTCCATACTGCAGCAGCGATCTCGGACAAACTCTTGTTTGCTGTTAAAACACAATATTGGACCTACAGCCCTGCTCAGTGTGACTTTTAACCAGCAGTATGTATGCAAGTTAGCCACTCTTTACGTCAGCTGCTCTGCCAAACGTTGTTTCTATTTCTGCTTGCAAATAAATAGACATTCTTTTTATATAAAAACCACCTTATGACTCTACTAACCACAGTTTCAGGCTGGTGCTAATACTATTCCACACTGTCTATATAACATAATGTAACAAGTGTTCTGTGTTTTAAGCAGCTGATAATTTTGCTGTTTATAAGGAAACAAAAGCTTTTTTCTGTGTTTAAAGAACAGACCATGCAAAACATCTGCGAATAATTTATCATTTTTATTTCATATTTGAATATAAATCTCTGTCAAATGAAAATACCTAAATGATAGACAAATCATACATATTTACAGAATTTATAAAAGGAAACAAAATCATCTGTGTTGACTTGTTTTTGGGGATTTCTCTGACTCCTGTCACCGCTCTCTTACATATTTTTCAAATTGAGGAAATATGACTAATACATTTTTATAGACATTTGTTTCTGTGTTGTTGTTGCTAGAGTTCAAGACATGTACAGGTCAGGCAGCCTTTTGTAATACAGGATTCTCCCACCAACAAAGATACCATGTGACAGCTTACTGAGGTGTACAATTTGACAGAACAAAAAGGGGAAAAAAAAAGGTTGTAAAATCCACCTTTAAGTTTCGGCCTGTGGAAGATGGCATTATGAAGTCGACGATGTTACAGAATAAATCCAACCCTGATGTGAGGGCTCACACAAGCTGCCATTTGTAGTCACACCTTGTGACGTAGTTACAGTATGGTGAAATAGGCTACAGCTCAACACAAGATACAAAAAAAATGAAACTATCTGAACATGTTCCCCTGGCACAGTTCGAGGGATAAGGCTAAAACAGTGCACTCACACCAATTCATACACCTACTGCTGACTCACAGAAAACCAATCAAAACCCCAGTGGATTCCAGTCTTTTTTGGCAAGATCAGGATTGCTGCAGTCCCAGAAAGAAAGGGAAGTTAAATACTTTGCACAAAACAGTAAAAGAAAACTGACCTGACACATGATTACACATCTCGTGGACCAGCGGATCCACTGTCCTGTCACATGCTGACACTCGTCAAGACAGATCTCTGTGGACTGCTGAGCCGTCCTCATATTAAATACTTTGCTCAACCTCAAAACCACTGCGAGATGGAAAACATGTTAGAACTCTAGCTTTTGCCCCACAACATCAAACCCACAAAAAGAATAAAGAGGTAGGTGATGTGACCTTTTTAAAAACGTGTATTGCTGGCATCCCGTGGTTAGACAGTTAAAAATGTATCAACACTACGTAGAGGGCAGAATACTGTGTGTGCGTGTTATGAAACATACTTCTCAAACGGCTCTCTCACTTGAACAAAGACTTAATCAGAGTGTAACCTAAATCAGGTGGCATTAGTCAGCTTTAGTTTGAGCAGTGGTGCTTTATGGCAGTCTGGTGTTGAGCTAACTGTAATGATCACTTTAAAAGAAGTTGGCAACAGGAAATCATACAAAAACCTCAACAGTCTACAACCTGTATGGTGTTGTCTGGTTTCTAACACTGCATTGACACCGATGTGACGCCATGAGGTTTATGGCACGAGGTCTACAAAGCATCATATTCACCTCTCAGTGAACTCCTGAGAAGGCTCCACATCACTTCATATTAAACAGAAAACCTCTAAAACTCAAATAAGGCTTCCAAGGGTCCAGCCTGGAATCAAATCAGTGTGTGTCCAAGAACTATGTTATTCTGTAAATGTGTTAAGTCGGATTATAGCTTTACCGTCACACACTTGTTTTACTGTAAGATGTAGGTCACTTCAAATGTCTTGGTGTCACAATTAAAAACAAAAAAAGAGCCCTGTGCTCAACTCCAACACACTGAAAAAGGCATTCACTCCAGTGGAGCATAAATTATGGGATGATTGATGGCAATTATTGCACCGGACACGACGGTCAATGAAATAAAAAAAAGGTAGCATGAAATGTTAATGTTACAAAGAAATCGTCGGTTCATGCAACTCGAGGGACAATAACGGAATGACCTCCAGGGAGACGACTTCAGAGACTTTCAGTTAAAAGTGATTGAGATGCACACGGCCCGAGTCAATGAAACGGATCATGATCTCAAGAATGATAGTGGGTCAAGATACACATATACATATTTTGTAAATTAATTAAAAAATACCATCAAAATTTGCAAAATCATCTGTGCAACCGAATGAAATTGTCAGGTGAAATGAGTGATTTTTTTTGCCAATCAATTGACAGATCATTTATGCGTGATTGATTAAAAAGGCCGTCTGCTTACAGCCTGTAAAACATACACAACTGTTAACTATTCACTTCTCAGACATTCAATATTTTCTACCTACTACGCAAAAACTCAAACAGAAGTCGTTATTCTCTCATTCAAAAAGTGTGCCGTGCAGAGATAAGCAAAAAGGCCAGAACAGGTGGGCCACGCAAAGCATGGGGTCGTTCGTGAAGGAGTGTCTGGGGAGGGGGGGAAACCAGTGATGCACTATTATAAAAAGAAAAAAAAGAAGAAGAAAAGCTTCCATTCAGGAGACAACCTACTCTTGTGAAGAACTGCCCAAATCAACAGCCATCTTGGAAAACATTCATGGTTCCAGTGCTCAGACTGGCTCCACACATTCAGCCCTCCTTTCAACATCACTACAGAAAATGTAACAGGACGCTTGACTGGACTGGCTTGCACCAACGTTGGAAAAGAAAAAAAGAAAGATAGTGCAGCAGTACAGATGGGATAACCTGGTGTTGGTTCAATGGTTAAAGATATCAGAACTTGCTCTCTTCCTCCTCATGCTGCCTCTGTTGTCTTGCCTTCCTGTGGGAGCCCATGATGCACCTCTGCAGTGACATTTCAGACCTTTGGGCTGCGATGCAGAGCTACAACATGGCTATGCTCTCCGGGGTACAGTTGAGATGTGTGGACGTGCTGCTTCCCCCGGGGGACTTGAGGCCCTTAGTCGCCCCGCCCAGTGTCGAGCCCCGGGCCCTGGGGCCCATGATAACCCCTGAGCCGAGGTGGTGACTCTGCTGCAGGCCTGCCATCATAGTCTCGCTGGTGACGGTGCCAAACTCGTAGGTGAAGGTGCCGTAGAAGACCAGAATGTCCACTGTGAAGACCCACTCGCAGATGGCCGCAGCGTGCTGCAGGATGAAGCTCTCGTGGATGAAGAAGATGCCGCCTGGGAGGAGGAGGAAGTTAAGGAGGACAAACATCTCTGGTGCATACATGAGTGAAACAAATATGAAGTTAATCTACAGTGGAGTCTACAGGAAGGAGAGAATAAAACATGTCAGGAGCCTGAATCCAACCATGATATTATGAGATGAGATTTATGACAAGCAGCTTAACCTCAGGGTGCCAGATGTGAAATCATCATATGATTAAGGTTAAATTGCAATTGGCTTTGCAGCTCCACTAAACAGATGGGTTTAAAAATAGGATACCAGTCAGCGGATGCAGTATATTCAACTCAGATCATTAACATGAATCTGAATGGTTCTTATTCCTGCTGCCAAACAGACGAGGAGAAATAAAGGATGACAATAATGAGTGGTGGAGGATGAACAATCACCCCTAAACTGCTTCCTAATTGGAGTACATTCAGGAGTGGCCATGAAGTGTTCTCTGCTGATTGGGAAACAGCCGGTTTGATTCATGTGAGAGACAACAGGCCGACAGAGACAAACCCACAGCTCAACTGTCATGTTTCTAACTGGACGTCACAGACAGACAGGCAGGCAGGGAGAGTGAAGCCATCAGCTCATTCACAGGAGGACAGGAGGGCAGGAGGGCAGGAGGGGGAGATGAAAGTGAGCCCAGACAGATGGCATCGTGGCCTTGCTGTCCTGTCTTAAAGTTGAAGGACAAACGTTTTGATCTGTGCAGAAGTCTCTCAAGGTGGAGTGGGGTGAGAAGTGGAGGAAAACAAGAGGTCTCTAATGTTTTATCTGCATGTCACCACCTGACTGGACTGTGAGTGCACTGATCTGAGGATGGCAAGGTGGAGCCATGACAGAGTTAACTAATAATAGACATCCTACCTCAACAACCTATTCCTTTAGTTTGAGCTACACCACATGCTTTCTGATACGACATAATCAGGTTTTTAAGAGACAAACTCATTTTGACTTGTCTTGAGCAGAAGACAAGGGAAAAGCCAATAACATTAACAATGGCTCAGTCCCAGTAAGTCATTCCAGTGTGCGAGCACCAACAATATCAGGGCCCTCGAACTGGGTGGCCTAAATGGGGGACGGTCATTATTAATGTCATTAGTCACACCTGTGGTTCTCTTGATATGAATGTCTCCTGTGAAAAAGGTCAATTAGTGAAGGGTGATATGCAAGTTACATGATGTACTTAAAGAAGTCAAAATAAGCAGAACTATTTAATTCTAAATAAAAATACCTTAGAAGAGTTAAAACGTGTCAAAATTTGTGTTTAGTTACAACAAGGGGGAGGTCCCACTACTAAGTAAAGGATACTGAGGACGAGAGAGACCATGGCTCCCAGTGCCAGAGCCACTCGGAAATGGGCCATCCAGTAGTCGAGGGCGGTCACAGCCACCCGGTAGGTGAGCACACACTGCAGGCACACAAACAGCAGCCCTGCTGGAAATGCTACACCGGCACCCACATAGTGTAGAGATTTGGCGTGATCAACCTGACAAACAGAACCGTACCGTCAGAAGGATTGTTTACACTCGTCTGGGGGCCAGAAAAAGAAGCAAAAATAGTCACCAAAAATTGGAATTAAGTGTATTCAAGTCAGCAAATTTGCTGCAGGGAGTTTACCTGGAAGTTGCCCACCATGACCAGACCCACAGCGTTGGTGCAGCCGGACACCAGAGCGCTGGTGTTGACCCAACATCGGTGGCTGTGTTCGATCACCTGGGCGTAGCGCAGAAGGCACACCATCACCACTGCAGGACGCAGGGGAAGACGTGCACATTTACACGGCATCCATCACACAACATAGAGATTAATACTGCACAATACAACTGTAAAAGCCTTTTGATGTGAATCTGTGGGTCGGTTGTTTAATTGTAGGTATTAACATGGAAAACAAATGGATATTTTTTCTGTTTTCATATGTTTTTTCAGATTCCAACACATCTGTTCAAACATGATGCTCTTGCTTGTTTAAAGTTGTATCTGTAGCTGGTGGACTGTCATGTGATCTCATTTGTTGTCACTGCTGTCTCAGAGAGGATGTATTCTGTCAACTATTGACATCTCTGGTTGCATAAGGGGGTACTTCTCTGTTGGAAAATTATAAACCTGCAGGTTGCTGTTACTGTACTACCACCAAAGCAGTAAAACAGTAAAATACAGGTTAACAATATTACAAGCCACCAACAGTAATCAAGTCAAAGGTCAAAACTAAAGCATCCAGACAGCTGATACACTAATGAGAGACAAGCAGAGAGAAGGGAGCTGAGAAAAGAAGGAATGACAGAAATTAAATGTAGAAATGCAAATGAAAAGAAACAGAAGCAACGATCATAAGGAGCGGAAAAAATGTTAATATAAACACGATGAAAATTTGATGTGAATAATGGATCGATGGGGGAAAACAGCAGGAGAGATGCAATTAAGGACACAGGGGGAAAATTGGGGCAGAGTTGAGTGATGATAAAACAAGACAGGGTGAGGAGGAGTAAAGGAGGAAGGCCATGGAGGGTACATGCAAGGGAGAGGACAGAGGGGGGAAGTGGAAGGAAAGCCACATTCATTATTGATTAGAGAGCACAGGCTATTTCAAGCCCCGCCGTGTCTCTTGGACGCTAGTGGCTGACGTCTGTGGGCACCATGGAGGATTAATATAACACACAAAATGGACAGAGGAGACGGACGTTTAACTGTTTTCACCTTCTGTTAAACAGCAGAAGGCAGCGGTCTTATTTTCACTGGAGTGTAAATCACAGATCTAATCAGGGATTCAACCAGTTTGACCTTATTGCATATTGAATAATCAAATAACCAATGACTTTTTACAGGACATCACCCCATGTTTGTGGACAACATTTTGACATTTCACTGTATTGTCGTACAAAAATTAAAGAATTTTTAATTGATACTTAAATACAAAAACATTTGAAATTGTTTTTAACACCTCCGTTTACACCACAGGAGGTTTTTTATTTTTTTGGACAAGGGATTATCCACAGGGAAATAATTTTTAAAGAAATAATTCTACGTTTTGGGAAATATGCTTACCGTATTATCTTTCTTGCTACGAGTTCGATGAGAAGATCGATACCATACTCATGTCTATACACTAAATATAAAGCTACAGCCAGGAGACAGTTAGCTTAGCTTAGCATAAAGACTGGAAACAGCTAGCATGGTTTTGTCCAAAGTTAAGAAATCTGCCTTCAAGCACCTCTAAAGCTATCTTGTTCATTTAAAATCGTACAAAAACCGGAGTGTAAAAACTGACTTCCTGGAGTGTCCACTGGTTGCCTGGCGACCTCACAGAGATGTCAAGACTCTGGGAGGTCACTGCGCCCAGCAAAGAAAAAATCCAGCACATAACCCCGCCCGCAAAAAATACATGTTTATTTATTAATGAGCTTTGGAAGCACTAGTAAGCAAATTTTGGACAGAGTCAGACTGGCTGTTTCCAGTCTTTTTGCTAAGCTAAGCTAACCATATCCTGGCAGTAGCTTCATATTTACCATACAGACATAAAGAGGATTCAATCCTCAGGCATATTTCCCAAAATGTTGTACTATTCCTTTAAAGACATAACTCTTGCACACACCATGTCTTTTAATGACACGACTTTGTGTGTGTGTGTGTGGTTTTAAATTCAGTTAGAACGAGGCCTTACCCATAAACGCTCCAACGTTGCCGATCAGGCTGAACAGGCAGCTTTCAGGAGGGAAGGAGCCACATTTACTGTAGCACATGGAGACAAAACAGCTCTCAGTATTACAGGTGGGAGAATAACCTCTACATACATATATCACTGTATGCAAGGCCACAGTCCCTTTACCATCTGTCAGTATGTCTACCAAGACAGACAGCCATGTACAGCCAGAATTTAAAACTTGCTCTGATGTCTTATCTAGATGTAAAAACTGAAATTTAAATGAGAACTTTCTTCTATGTACAAAGCAAAAAAGCCTGCAAGTCTCATGATGCCTTTTTACAAAAGTGCTTTTGTTCTTGCCCGTGGTTAGAGGCTTATTTGCAGATTAAACAAACGCAATTTATGCAAAGCGTGGGTTAATGACTGTCACAGAGCCACAACATAACAAGGTGCTAATTCATGCCTCGGGGCCTTTGCTGACACAAAATTGCTTTTGTATTCTGCAGAAACAAAGCCTTGAAGTGCAGTGAGGAGGAGAGGCAGAACAGGAGACCTGATGAGGGGAATGTCCTGGATGGTGCAGCATGTCTTGGGGAAGCCTGGCCTGGGCAGCTCCTCTGTGCAGGTTACATTGTAAGACCTGTAGCAGCGACACAGTGAGCTCAGTTCATCCCCTGCTGGTAGCCGTGGAACCAGACTGTGCCCAGATTTGAAAAAATTAAAAATGCTTTATGCTCATAAGAGGAAAAATCACTCACCAGTTCTCCACAGGACAAACGTGGTGATTCATCACAGCCATGGCGTACCTGTGGGGCAAAGGACACACCATAATTTAAAGCAAGAAATGGCAAATGTCAAACACAGCGTTCTAATCCCGATGACACAAGTTGAACTGTGATCAAGAAAGAAGATGATTGGGCTTGAGAAAAAGGGTCATTCAGCAGGAGAGGGTACTCGCTGGAGCACACGAAGATACTCAAATATTAACTGACAGTGTGGACATCTCAGAGTGCATATTTGCACATCAACACATTCCTGTTTGCAATTCTTCTTTCATCTTTAATTTTTGATCATGTAAATAGCTTGTGATGCCCATTTGCACAACCCTTATAAGTCTGTACTTGTTGCCCCATCTGTACTCTTGATAACGTGAACACATTATGTTTCAATGTGACAGCATACGTGACGCAGGCAAGTGTTACTGTAACTCACACTATCCATATTCCTGTGATGGAGAAGGCAGACAGGCTGACAGGCAGGACGATCCAGGCAGTCATTGGGCTGGCAGTGAGCTGGCTTTGTCCCAAGCATGGGGTGAGAAGAGGGGGGCTTCGGGCAGGAGTGGCGACACGACAGGAGGGATCAGGTGGGGGGTGGGTGGGGGTGCGGGGTCACTAACACACAGGGAAACACACAGGGGGGGACATGAGAGGAAAAAAGGGGGAATGGCACAGCTCTTCTGCTCCACAGGGCCCTGCAACCAGCAGCAACCTGAAAGTTTGATTAAATATATAAAGATCATTCAAAATGCAACATGTATCACATGTGGGTATATCTTGCCTCGACATACACAGCTGACTTCAAAGAACGAGGAGCAACAAACAATGTTAAAAGTTGCACTTTAAGACACAGCAGAGACTACAGTTAACAGCCAGCTGACACGCATGTATGTACGTTCTGTGCCTGCACGCCAGGAGGTAACTATGTTGTACTCCTAAGAACACTGCAGAAACATTTTCACAACACTGTGAATCTGAATCTCTTCTCACGAGCTCGTAATACAAATTGAAAACGTGTCTCTAATAAAATCATGCAAATTGTTGAACTTAGTGGAAAAGTGGAAATTATTGGACAAACTAGAACTTCTTCTTGCATAATGTCCTCCCTATATCATTGTGGAACATTAGCGGAAAATAGTGTTTCTAAAGAGGAACTCTTTGATTCTGAATGACTGAAAACAAAACCCGGTGTTTACTGTAAATGGTTTAGGAAGCCGAAACACGCTCTAAACAAAATGGTCCAGAAATATGAGATAGATTTGTTTTTGCTTCCCTCTCTACAGTTTGATGATGTCCATGTTTTAAGGTGACTTTTCTCTGAATGACACCAGCTCTGATTACACGTGTACTGTGAGACAGAAAGACAAGCACCTCTAGAAGACAAATGAACAGCAATGTGAGGCTGTAATAGGTACCGTCAGGGCAAAGTGTACCCGTGAGTGAGAATGAAGCCTTGGTCAAGGTCAGCTCTGTGGTGGAGGGAAGCGTGGAACAACACCGGCTGTATCATTTTACACAGCGTACAGTCACAAGTGTGTCCTTTGCTCTGAGGGAATATACAGTGAACTATGTCTAATCCAAATGAAAAGGAGCTCTTGTTCCCAAGGAAAGGTCAAACTCACACAAATAAGGCAGTGTTAAAACGACTAAATAAAACAGATTGTTTATCTGTCTTACGTGATTATCATAGCAGCGCAGGAAACCTTGATGAAACCATGTTAGGTCTGCTGTTGCTTTGAACTTTGCTCCATTTTGAATTACTGGTGTTGTGATTTGTGTTTTGCCATTTTTTCACATTTTTCATCTCTTATTGTGACAGTTTTAGATGCATGCCCTACTGTGAGACAAAAAGACATTTAAAATCTGTTTTTCATCAGTAATGTTAATCAGTCACTTGCTGACAGTGTATCAGCTAGCTCATATGATGCCGTAAACTTCCTGTTATTCTTTAGAAAGTTTCACCATTTCCTGTTAGTATGCGGCTGCGGGAAAACCAAGAAAACCAAGAAAACCAAGGCTAGACAGTCTTACTTCTGCAAATCAAGACCTCAAAAGAGTGTTCGGGCCAATTTCTGCATCATGTTTCAACTCTATAGAAGTTTAGAAATTTAGATTTTAGACTATTAGAGCTGCAACAATTAGTCAATTAATTGATTAGTCAATCGACAGAATCTATTTATTGTTATAATACAGAAATTGTTTTGGTTCCAGCTTCTCAAATGTGTATTTTCCGGTTTCCCGAGTCTTCTATGATAGCAAACTGAATATCTTTGTGTTTTGGACTGTTGGACGCACAAAACAATTTGTGATGGGCAGGTTTCACCCTTTGCTGACATTTTATACACCAAACAACTAATCAGTTAATTGAAAATTAATTAAATTAATTAATTAATTAGTGGGCTTGCAACTAAAGCAAAGGAAACTCGACATTTCCCCCCATGACACTTTCAAAGGGAACTGATAAAAACTACATGACTGATTTATTTCCATTTCCAGCAACTGCACTGTTAGAGGTGATTGTGTTAGCAGGAGTAAAGGTGGGTTTTTTAAGGGAAAGCTTTGGTGTGTTTAGAGGTTAGAGTAAAGCCTTAGCAGACAGAATGGCCATTATTGATACCCCCCATACTCTAGAAGACAATGACTCACCCACCCCAATGACCACCCCCATCTGCCACACAAGCTGCATGGACATCATTGAACACACAGACCTCGAGTCACAGTGATACAGACGTTTGCTCTCAACTTCACATTTGACAGCATTCAACAGCTTTTGTTTGGAGTATGCTGCTGCTGGCCAAACACTCTTCTGTCTTCTACTTTTCCGTGAAATAGGTAAATAAGTTTGACAGGGTCTTTACAGGCTGCATGGTTCTCTTTCCAAAATAAAACCTTCACCCTCCTTTGACTTTTACATTAATCAAAATAACTGTCAAGCAGTGAGTGGGTATTCCATTTTCTTGTATTATTATATACGTATACTATTATTTTTCTTTTGATTTCTACAATTAGTCAATTATGGGAAGGTTTATTCCCCCCCTCCCCCCAATACACCATCATGTTCAACTCAAGTCAACAACGTTACATATTTTGCCCTTTCAGGGGCAATTCCAATTTATTTCCTTTGTTTCAATTGTTCTTCTTTTCTCAGGTCATTTCTATAAACAAACACTGAGACTATATTTGCATAAGGGCATGTTCACACGCAGCTTTGTTTCATACAGCCATGTTGCTCTCCTGCACTCAGCATTCAAGTGTAGCTGTTTCCTCATATGGTTTAACATACGTGGTAGTTGTTCCCTCTTCTGAACGTATACAGTCAGCATTAGAGTGCTTGCAAAGTGCTGTCAAATACGGTGCTCTGAGCAAAGGCCAGAAAACTCACTGCAAGTCGAAGTTGTTTTACAGTGTTCACTCCAGATAGTGAAGCTTGCAAATCACAGCTAGGAGAAGACATAAAGGCAACTATAAAAAATGCAGCCTGCAGGACACACATATAAAAAACAGTGAATAACCTGACACTGTTGTCCCACAGCAGGCAAGAGAGGGATGGCGTGAATTGCTGTTTTGATACTACCACTCGAGGTCTCCAAAGCCAGAAATTCTACACGTAATCACTTTAAGATTTTATTATAATAAAAATGTGGGCTCTGATGTGCATTGTTAAGCATGCATGTATTTCTATACTACTGGCGACAATGCCCAGGCAAGACAGTGACGTACGGATAGATTTTCTGTCCTTGAATCTGGACTTAACGACATTATACAATTTCTCACTTTGAGAAAGAAGCATCTTTAATTAATATATCAGTTATATCTTTTAAATGGCATAGTGCTGTTCTTTACTTGCTTCTCAAATAAAATAACTTTGCGTAAAAATGAAATTCGTGGCTGATAAATGACTTTTATGGTCATAATCTCGAAGATTTTCATTTTGTTCTCTTTTGCTGCACCTATGGTGATAAGCGGTAATTGCAGGTGTGTTTTTGGACCTCACTTCCCAAGTTTCATCGTCTGTAGTCATCACTCTTTTCTTTGTTTGTTCGGCCACAGTAACCATTTACTCACAACGCTAGCAGACACAGGAAAAAACAGTCCGCTGCTTCACACACAGGTAAGTTGAAGAGCGAGTCTGCTGTGTTAAAAGCCTTGTTAACAGCCTAGCTGTGCGCCGCTTGGGATTTTTCCGGGGAAAGTCACCACCGACATCCGGGTCGTAATACTGCAAATGCAACAGCTTTCATCAGTGGGCCATAGGCTTAATCACTATTGAGTTACATCATTCGGTGATAGTGACTTAACAGACATTTATTTGAATGAAAATCTTCGAGATTGTAACTTTAATTAATATATCAGTTATATATTTTAAATGGTTCTTTACTTGCTCCTCAAATAAAATAACTTGGCTGATAAATGACTTTTAAGGACTTACAAATCAAATCATCATTAAAAAGGTTAATTTCCTTGTTATCAGTTATTCTAGTTTATAAATTCTGTTTCTATTCACACTTCTGTAACGGAAACTGCGGCAGAAAACTATTTCTGTTTACTGTTATTATTATCAAGCCCTGCACAGCCATGCACATACACACTAAATGTAACTTGTAAACGTTTTATCAAAGGACAGCAGATGAAATGATCAATAACTGGTGAAAGTTCAGTAAGATATACAGCACACCTGTTCTTACATTACTTTTAATATTCTTAACTCTCCTCCCAGGAGCAGCTAAAACGCAGGCTACTGACTTAATGAAAGGCAAAGCTGTGTGTGTGTTTGTGTATGAACGGGGGGCCATAACACCCCCACCCCCCGCAGCCATTCACAGGAAATATTCGCCACTGTACTTGTAAGACTCGATACAACTGTGACAGTATATTTTAATAAACACATAATTATATTTATCCACTTCTCCACAGCCGGCTACAGCGACCAAACCACCGGAGCAACATCACCGAGCTCGGCATCCCCGCTCTCGTGGACCCGGTGATAACGGTACCGTTAGCCTCGTTAGCTTCAACCTAGCTAGCTAGTTAGCTCGCACTTTACCAGTTGTCTTGACTTGACACTTTCCCGCATCTTGATTTCCGCTAACCTAAGCGATGCGCTGCTAAACAAGAGACAGTTAGAGGACAAGACCACCGACGCTACTGGGACAGTGAGTGCACAAAGATGAGTCTACACCTACCTTCAACCTGCTATGCCCACCACAGACCTCAACAACCTTGGTTTCCCTTTAAAAACAGCGTTTTTTTAGCAGATGAGGCTAGCAGCATAAATGACGTCCGGTTGTGCTTTTCAAAATAAGACATCGTGATAGTTCCACTGTAACAATGGCTTTCAGGAAATTATGAATCACAAAACAATATTTGTTTCTTTTTTATTAATTCATTCCTTTTATGGCACTGTTTTGATATGAGTAGATATAGAAGATGCTCTGCAGTGCTACAAAAATATACTAATAAACGTATTCACACAAACAAAAAAGTAGATACCCTGGAAGGATGCTCATCACCTGAGTTTGTCCCCCAATTAATAAAAGAGATAGTGAAATAAATCACATTACATGACAGCTTAATTTACATTAACAGTTTCACCACGTGTTCAGTCCAGTTTGTCTTGATATGATAGTTTTTTAGATAAATATGACGCTTTTATTTTCGCACAATCGCATAATCTCTTGTCTTATTGTGGTGTAACTAACTTGACGCAGCTCTCAGTGCAGTCAGGCCCTGCTGTGCGACACTTCTGTGTCTGTAGTTTTTGGTGAGAATGTCCAATAAGAAGTTTCATTTAAATCTGTTGGGTAATGTACCTGCTGAAATTACAGAAGAGGAACACTTTGTCTGTTTTCAAATGATGTGTTTCCAAAAAGTTTAGTCCACAAAACATGTTCGTAGGACTACATACCTGGATTTTCTGCAAATTTTGTGGTCTTTATCTTTTGAGATCCAAAAGGTTGTACAAGAAATCATGTTGCCCTGCGGCAAGTGATGCAGCCGGTGACCCTGCAGAAGAAAATAGGCTTTTCTCACAGCAGACATTTGGACTTATCACAGAAGAAAAAGCACAGGTGTTACTAAGAAGATTACAGATGGTCCATTATATTCAAGTGTCCTAGGAAGCCATGCCAGTGTGATCGTGAGCAGGACCCTGAAACTGAAGCAGCTAAATGGAATTCAACCATCGTTAATTTTATTATTTACACCTGTGCTTTTACTGCATGTAAAATGTCAAAATGTCCCTCCAAGTTTCATCAAAAGTTCATATGTTAATGAACTTTTATGTTCACATGTAAATACGTCTCAAAAACAAATGTGGATGTTGGAGTCAGACATTTTTGTACAAATACAGATACAAGAGTAGCTCATTAATACATGTTTTGTTTCTTTACTTAAATTTCTGGGGATTTTAAACTAAAGAGTTAAAGAGACCCAGCTGTGGATGTCAAACCAAAGTTGTCAGAGACATTTTCCATTGCAGACATTTTTACAGGAAAAGCACCGGTGTAATTAATAACAGTAATTAGCTCTGACACACAAGACTCCCACCAACACATAACAGCTGTCCAATCAGAGCTCCAGCTGCCGCTCTGTGGGTTAGACTTAATTTAATTTAATAGAAAACAAATGAATACTGAGATGGAATAACAAAAAAAAGCCCTTTTAAAATTTGTTTAACGTTCCCATTTTAAGATTAAATTATTATTACATAATTTAAAGTCAGCATATGCTTAAATTTAATTCTTTTTCTTCCTTTTACTTTGAGTTTATTAAGGTATAATGCAAATGCAAATGTAATTAATCAACTTATAATAGCTTTTATAAGAAAAAATAAAATGATCAATTTATTAATTGACTAAAATTACAGTGTACACTGTTAAAGTCTATAATTATTCCAGTGGCACTTGCCAGGCTCCATAGTTGTCAGGCAAATGTGATGCCAAGCAAGTATAATCTATTTTTTCTTTTCATCATATCAGATTGAGTTTCAATGGTAATCTCATCTATTCCCTTTTTAAGTCAGTTTACAGAAACATGTGAAAGTATTTTGTACTCTATTGCCAGTAAAGCCTCCAGCTGTCACAAATTTATTTGTCTTAGGAGGGAGGGCGATGAACCCTTGCTTAACATTTTGACTTGTCACAGTAGGAAAAGCACAGGTGTTACTAATAACATTAACGATGGCTCAGTTCTATTTAAGTGCCCCGGTAAGCCATGAGAGTGAACCAGCATGCACAACACCAGGACCCTGAAAGCAGCTGAATTCAGCCATCATTCATTTTATTATTTACACCTGTGATTTTCCCACTGTGACATGTCAACATGTCTTCTTTGAAAAAGGCCTATTGTTGGTGTTGCTGATCGGTGCCATCCACACCTGTGCTCCCTCAGTTGTGTCTGAGATTGGGAGCTTTCTAAACCACCATCTAAAATTTACTGACAACGATCTAAACTCTGAGTCCTCCTTCACTCACTGTTTGCTCAACGCTTAACAAAGCGTGGAAAAAGTTGAGCTATTTATCCAAGCTCAACAATATTACACTGTCTTTGAGTGTAAGTTGTAACAGGTTTGGATTATCTTGCCATCTGCTGGAGAGAGAAGTGTCTGCTCTCTCTCTCTTATTCATTCATTTGTTCATTACAACAGCTAACTTTGCACTGATTTCATACAAAATGTTAATGTGACACACATTTACCAAACCTGATGTAAATGTAGCTGCATACAGTTCACCAAATATTCAGATTAGCAAATCTTGCTGCTTCTCTTGTGTGCTGCCACTGTCACAGTGCCACACATTTACCACAGTACCACACATTTAAATGTATTTATATACATGATGTATAATATTTGTCAGGTGAATCTTATTCACAGTGACTCATGCTGTCGAACTGAGCTCACAGGTGCAGCTCCTGAACAGTCAGCACCAATTAATTAATACTGCAAGGGTGCAAATGAATCTCATCACAAGCCTAATATGTTGTCATGAGTCTATTATTAACATGTTTAATTTACTGTAATTCCAGTAAACTCCGTCCTCCTTGCTTACTCTTTGAGAACACATTAGTTTATTCATCACTTCTGCTTGCGTGCTGTATTTTATAGGATTGACTGACTGACCCATGCTGGTGGCAAAGGGGCAGTTTTCATCTTAAGGTAAATTGTGCAATATGGTGATTTGAATCTGCTCTAACTCTCAAATTGATTGTAAAACTTAAAACATTCCTATATTTTCAATTATGATCAGCTGAAAGGCGTAAAGTTCAGATTCAGATTGCCCTACCTCACTGCACCTGTATGTGGTCAAAAAAGTGTACATTGGTACATTAAACACTTTTGAGTCTTTATGATGTAGTGCTGCACGGTGTAAACTGTTGTGGAGTTGCAATTTTGAAAATGTTGACAATGTTTTTAGAAATATACATTTAGTTTATAAAACAAAAAAAACCTTAAGGATGCCCAGTGTCTCCATATTTTGAGCAGACCCTGTATATGGGTAATCACACCAGCAGGTCAGGTTAAACACTTGCATTTATCGTTATTGAACAATCTGTGTTTGGATTTCCCAGCTGAAGAATGTACGTGACAGGGGGCTTTATAAACCTACACAAGGGATTATAACCTACATTCTTGTTTTTCTAAGCAGCTTTGAAGGGACTTTACTAAATTTGATTCGTAAATCTTGCGGACAATAGTGACTGACAGGAAACCATATACCTTGAGAGCAGATGATATTAATCCTAGTGAGATGCAAGTATACAGATACCCAATAAGGAAATGATAATAACTGTTATATGAGCTCACTGAACTGCAGGGGCAGCTGCCATTGTGTAGCACTGATTATGTTTGTCATAATGTTTGACTTGTTTTAAACAAATGTCTTTACTTGATGTCTATCGAGTAAAGAATTACTGCTGAAAAAAAAAGCCAGCTGCACAGACAGGGTGAATACGATTTCCTTCTTCAAACGTGACATATTCTTGCTTTAAAAGGCAAATAAGCTTTAAAAATAGTGTATATCATATCATATATCATAAATATTAACATTTCCTCTTTTCTCTGTGGCCTCTTCTTTCCTGTGGTTTGCATGACAAATCCAGTTTACCTCTGGTTCTTTTGACACACTACACTAACGAGACTAGCTTAAGTCTGGCACTGCTTTAACAACTTAAATCCTTAATTGTTTTAACTAGTCAGCGGTGGTTGGCACCAGGAAGGTAAATAAAGGTTAATATAGCAACTGTATGGTTCATAATGTCACCGGCCAATGGCCTTGCAGAATTCCATCTCTGGTCGGCCGGCACTGTTAATCAGCAGGACAATAATCTGATATCCAATAAGAGGATTCAATCGCAAGCAGAGTTATGTTAGCTACTTCTTTTGAGTAGGAATTCCATCTGGTTAAATCACCACTACCTGTTAGTTAAGATAATGCATTTAATGACTAATGACCTGCTGATATCTACATGGGTCTAATATAATTGATTAAAATGATTTCCTCGAGTCTGTGGCTTCAAGTTCTGAAGAATCCTGCGCCCCCTCCCAATCAGGAAGTAGGCTAATGCTTAAAGCCTTTATCCTCTTTTATGTGTCCACCAGCCTTCCTTTGTTCCTCCTCAGTACATGAATCTTAAAGCACTGCACAATAAGAACCTACATAAACAATTTATTGTAAAGTTAATAGACACTTAACCTTAAATAACAAAACTGCAAAGTATTCTTTAATATATCTACAAAGAAAACCATCACTAAGTGTTGCAGTTTTCCTCAAACAACAAAAAGAAACAAGACATGTGATGGTATTTTCCAATCATAGCCTTCCAATATGACTTCCTTGAGTAATCTGTGGGGATTGCAAAAAGATTAATGCATGGTCCAGTGCCTATGCATTCATATGTAAATGTGAGGAAAATAACACTGATTGTTGTCTATTCTGTCTTTAAATCATCTAAATCAGCTGTAACCACTATCAGCTCACATCATCAAATATTTATAAAGTAAAGAAGGTGAATTCATGATGGGCATTTGTTGAGATATGCCACGCAGCCAACGTCATGTCAGCCAGGCAGCTCAGCAGGGGATAATGGTATTTAGATGTCCTGTAAGCACGCGGATCCTCTCAGTCAGCAACATTAATGGGGCCATGAGGCATCCTGCTCGTGTCCTCCATGCTTAGGTAAAGGGGGTATTAGACAGTTGTAATGCTGGCTGGTCTGAGCGCTCTGTCTGCTGTGTAGTCTGGGGGGATCAACATGGGGAGCACCAGCAAGGTGGTCAACTTGTGGAACAGGAGACAGAGTCTCTTCCCCAACTACAAAGTCGCCGATTCAGACACTAATCGAAGACCTTCGGAGATTGTTTATCCACTAGCCAAGGAAAGCTGCGTGAAGACATGGAACTCCATGCAGGAGCTGAGCAGGGACATCTACGACATTTATGCCGAGTATGAGGATGAAGAGGATGACAGTGCTCCGTATGCCTTCTCCAAGCAGGCTTCACCCTCCAAGAAGAACTACATGATCAACATCAATGTAGGGGGGAAGCCCTACCAGATAGCCTACAAGACGGCTGCCAAGTATCCCAAGACCAGAATAGGACGACTGGCCACCTACACGGATCACAACATGAAGCTGGACCTCTGCGACGACTACACGGTGACCAACAATGAGTACTTCTTTGACAGGGACCCAGATGTCTTCCACAGCATCTTCAACTTCTACAGGACCGGTGTGCTGTGGATCAAGGACGAGCTGTGTCCCCGCAACTTCCTGGAGGAGATCAACTACTGGGGCGTGAGGATCAAGAACACCCACCGCTGCTGCCGCATCTCCTTCGAGGAGAGGCAGGACGAGCTGAACGACCAGCTGAAGATCCAGAGGGAGCTGGAGGCGGAGGTGGAGATCGAGGAGAATGAGGAGCTCTTTCATGACATGTTCATGGGCCAGAAGCGCCGAGCTATCTGGAACTTGATGGAGAAGCCGTTTTCGTCTGTCAAGGCCAAGCTGATGGCGGTGGCCTCCAGCCTGTTTGTCCTGGTCTCCCTGGTGGCCATGACCCTCAATACAGTGGAGGAGATGCAATACAGAACTCCCACACGTCAGCTCAGCGGTAAGACATACTGGGAATACGTGGAGTCCATGTGCATCGCCTTCTTCACCATGGAGTACCTGCTCCGCCTGGTGTCCACTCCTGACCTCAAATCCTTCGGCAGGAGTGTGCTCAACACCGTGGACCTGATTGCCATCCTGCCTCAGTATCTGCAGGCCATCCTGGAGTTCTTTGACAACGAGGAGAACTACATGAAGCACGAGGCTGACATGCAGGCGGTGGGGCAGGTGGGAAAGCTGGGACAAGTGTTGCGGATCATGAGACTGATGCGAATCTTTCGTATCTTGAAGCTGGCGCGACACTCCACGGGTCTGCGGGCGTTTGGCTTCACTCTGCGTCAGTGCTACCAGCAGGTGGGCTGCCTCTTCCTCTTCATTGCCATGGGCATCTTCAGCTTCTCCGCCATGGTTTACACTGTGGAGCATGACATGCCGCAAACAAACTTCACCAGCATTCCTCATGCATGGTGGTGGGCAGCTGTAAGTACATCTTTGTAAAATCTAATAGTGTAGAAGACCAGGAGGACAAGACTCTAAAGTAACAACATAGGGGGAAGATATGCAGCAACCTTTAAAAAGTACAAGAAGTATGGAAAGTGCACAAGTCTTTAAAATAGAGATCTTAAATAAATCACTTACCTAAGTAACAAACCTAAGTAACCTATTTTATGTAAGTAAAATGAAGTGCCCTGTCCTTGAATTACTTTAATGCTGACATAGTCCCTGGACTGTGTAATGTTATTAGATTACACTCCAGCACTACCTGGCTTACAAACTCAATGAGGTCAGCTCTACCGCAGGATGTGTCACCTCATGCTTTGGTATGTGTGACTTGTGCTGTCAATGGGAAGATTCAAACTACAGATTGTATATTTATATCATATATTTACTGATTTATTCATGGCACCTGGTCAGTTTTACAGGGTGGTGGTTAAAGTCTGTACTTAAAAGTCTTTATTAGAGTTAAACTGTTGACATGAACCTTTGATTCACAGAGTCTGCCTGTTGCCATGAATAAACCCATTAACAGATCATTCCCCTCCCTCTTTGACCAGTGGTAAAATCTTACTTCTAATCCAGGGAAAGGAAATGATAATCCTCTGAATGATAGTACTGGTTATAGTGAAGGGAACTGTGAGCCCTACTCACTGCCACCAATTCCTGTTGTATTCATATGAACAGAAGCAGAAGAACTGTGTGCCATCTTAAGGCATTGGAGCGCCCACTTCTGGGTCAGTTTTTCTGCAGTCTGTTAGCAAGATATCTCATAAAACTATGAATGGATTCTCACAAAACGTTTTGGAAAGGTGCTCATGGAGGAGGGACATCCTGATAAAAAATGTTTTGAACAGACCCTATGAACAGATTTGTATAATGCAACTGTGGCAATCAGCAAAAAGAAGAAGCAGAGGAAAACCCAGTGAGAAACTGCACTACCACTTTTTCTGGTGATGTCCAGTTATGTTTTTATTACTACTAATAATAATAAATAAATAATAATAAAGGCACAATGCAACTCTTATTGTACAGGTGCAAAATGACCACATGGGTCAGCAAAGGTCTACTGAACCTGCCTGCTGGTAAGGTTTGTAAGTCATGTTTGTTCATCACCTCTGACTGCTCTCCTCTCTCCCTGCAGGTCAGCATCTCCACTGTGGGCTACGGAGACGTCTACCCGGAGACCATACTTGGTCGTCTTTTCGCTTTCATCTGCATCTCTTTTGGAATCATCCTCAATGGTCTGCCCATATCCATCCTCTTCAACAAGTTCTCGGACTATTACTCTAAACTCAAGTCCAATCAGTACACAGCCTCCCTGAAGAAACGAGGGAAGGTGAGATTTTCCAAGAGGACAGCGAAAAGGATCAACCACTGCTTTGGAAACCACCACTGTCACACACACTGACTTCTTATGTGACTTTTTATTAAGAAAGAATAAGTAAGTGAATCTGTGCAAAAGAACTGTATGTGATGGGACGAATAAATGGGTCAGGGACAAAAGACGAAGGTTTAATCCCCAGTCGTGACACATCTGACCATGCATTCCTGCAAACTGGCAGCTTTTGTGGTTGGGAAGCCGGTGAGGGATCACACATGGCTATCTGCACCGTCTCCAAGCTAGTCAGTAGTGGAAAAGGGCCACAGTTGAAGGGGAAAATTTGCCATACCATATAGGGAGAACAAGGGGGAGAAAATTAAGCAGTATGACTGACTGACCTCTTAAAAATTTTGCTTTTGTATACAGATAACCATATTTTGTTACTAAATAGTCAGAAGCTTAAAAAGAAACACTCCATATATACAGTATGACTGATTTTAAAAGCGAAATATCCACAGCTTAGCCTCGTTATTAACATATCATATATCTATATTATCAGGTAGAGCAATTAAACCAAACAGGGTTCCTTCTCAGTGATCATTCTTAAAACCTTCAACCCTGCCAGACCCTCTGGTTAAGTCCATCATTACAAATTCAATTTATGTGTACAAGCATTCTTCAAACCCACACAACAGAAGATCTCAAAGATATATTGTATCAGATAAGTCTGGAAGAAGTTTGGGGAAATTTGTATAAAATGATACACAACACATCTACATTGTTTCTATTTGATATAATGGTGCAGCTGCATCTTGGCATCACGTGGCTTCAATGAAGTTGGAACAAGTATATAAGGGACATGCTTACATTTGATATTGTCATCCAATGTGGGAAGATGTTTTTGTAACTTAAAATGTAGGATTTTTAAAAAAAACCTAAATATGTTTTACAAGCAGTCCTCCTGAATCAGATTCCCACAGTGAAAATGTGTCGTTTTGTCGACATCCTCCCGTTTGGTTTGGTCTGCGATGCTAGAGAATGAATGAAAACGCTTTTATTATCACCATAGCAGCTCTCAGGGCATTTACAACATTGAAGATGAGCTTTTCAGAGACAGCTTAACCAGGAATCAGCAGCTGCAATGTTTTAAACCAGTGTGCTCACACAGGAGATCTGCAGGGGCTTGCGAAGTGTACTAAACCTTCACACACTGGTGCTGCTTTTCATGTGTTGGCAATGTTCAATTGTTTCACCTACAAAGTATGCAGTATGATTTACTTGCAATACATACAACTCACGATGCAGTCTGATACTCTGTTTCCAATAAACACTGAACTGCTCATGAAACTATTCTCCTCATTGACTACATACTACATCTTCATGTTAAGTGTCAGGCTACACAGACCTGTTTACCTGTATTCATCTCTGCTGACCTCCTCTGGATAACCTTTACTAACTTGTTCTTGGTGTGTAATAAGGTGCACCATTTTAGTTTACTAATTACTATTAATACTGTAATAGAGAAAAACAACATACTATTGAGATATTCTGCATTTTCTAACTGCTGGCGGTTTTAACACAGTGTGGTGGCGCTCCCCACAATAATTCAGGCAAATTAATATCTGCAGACATTGCAGTGCTCCAAAATGACCACTAAGTGGCAGATGCATAAAAACAACAACACAGAAGTGCTCATACACTGACTGGTGTTTGAAAGGGAGGATAAAATCTTAGGAACAAAGGTCAATATAATGCAACAAAACAAACTCCAGTGTCCAGAATGACAACAGCTGAATCAACAAATCTGTGTGACACCGTGTCAACAAAAACTGAAGATGATAATCCTCATAAAGGTAAGATCTTGCAAGGTTATTATACTGGCTTACAGTCCATTTAGGTAGGCATATCTAATAAACTGGACACAGTGTATGAAATCTGAGGTGAACAATGGTCTGTTCCAGAGATTTATCAGGTGGCCCAGTGGATGATGAATGTAGAGATATAATGAAAGATGCCATATACGGTCCACCATACTGGTTTTAGTAATGAGATGGGACAAATAGACCCAATGTTATGACTGGATTCAGAGGATGGAGATCAATTTATAAAGAGACAGTGGCTGCAATGTGTCATGAAGGAAGGAGACAGTGACGCTTCTAATTGGATTATAGATTTATTTTTAATAGGAGACATATGCAGGTAAAAAATAGGATAATAAATGTGTCTTTCAGTAAACATAAATATTATTTCATATTTTTATATTATTTGCCACTATATACATATACATGCATATATATGTACATATCTATAAATACATCATTAGATATGGGATGCCTAATATTTATATATATTTAATTAATGATTTTTTATTTAAAATGAGAAATACAGTTAAACTTTGTGGAGAACACGACAGCTGGGACAGTTTTCTCCAGAAGGTGGCATCAGTTCACCAGTGAGGATATGAGCTGCAGTAAACCAAAGAAGAAGAAGTATCCTCTCCCACAGTCCTCGGCGGTGTTAAAGTGACCTCTGCTGCTAGCTGTTAGCCTGCTGTAAAACCATGGCTCCTCCAGTCGCAGTGTCACCTTTGATCAAGGTTTGTGTTGCATTACATATTGTGAAAAAGAGTTATTCGTGTTTTTACTGTAAAACGACCCTTACGGTCGCATTTCAGTTTGCTAGCTACACAGAGCACGCGAACCTGCTAACCGTTAGCTAGGAAGCATGCTAGCTAACAACTAGTTGTAACTTTGCAACGTTACTGAAGCTTTTAGTCAAACAAAGACCCAGTGAGTAGTTACAGCTGTGCTGCATTAGGTCTGAACAATGCATTTATTCAATGTTATTGTTTGGTGCAACCTGCACTGACAGAACATCAGCCTTGACGTTGCTAATAGCTAAAAGACAGTCGCACTTGTGAGCTGTCTCCATTGAAACGACGGAGCTGGTTATAAATAGAAATGTCCTTGGATATAATGGACATTAATGTAATAGAAGTTATTTTATTAATAATATCGCATCATTTATATTAAGTTTACCTGTAGTGAAGAATTAAATTCAGCAACTTATATTTTAAAATGAATTTGTCGTCCTCTTTGTCGCCCGCTGCTGTTCCATGTCTGGTTGTGACACACTGCAAACAGCAGATGGGACAGGCTGTTCAAGTACTTATTTTAATGAAACAAATGCTTCTCGGTGGATTCTGGTTTTGCGGAACTAAAGAGCGGGTCCTAACCACTCTGGGAACTCGTTCAATTCAACTCTGTTAGATGTGTAGTTTGTGCCCCGGACCAAGGTCTCAGTAACTTGTTACAGCTACACACAGAGTTCAGTGGGTGTAGAAACTCAATGAGAAGCAATGCTAAGAAAAGATGTCTATAACTTTTTAAATCTAAGGCAACTGTGTGTTTTGTCTCATTTCTATTGATGTAGAACAGATGAAGCCTCTGAGTGGAAGTTCAGCAATATTTGCCTTTTAATACCTCTATTGATCCAGCCACCTGTATGATTGAGTCTGCATAGACTTGCATTAATTTGCATCGTTTTCTCCTTTACAGACAGCAAGGTATTCAGCTTTGATTGCTGGCATCATCTATGGCAAAAGGAGATATGGTGAGTTATTCTTTCATCATGCACGGTGTACTTTACTGGACCGGTGCACTGAGATAAACCCACTGTAATGCACTGAATATAACAGTAATTTGGACTGCAGAGGGGAGAAAATGTTACACTCTAAACAGTATGTTTAAAACCCTTTTACAAAAAAAAAAAAATACATGCAATGTCACTAACTTGACAAATTAGATGACACACTCCAGTGATTGAATTAAATGTCTTAAGAGGTTAAATTGACAAAATGTGACATCTCGATTCAATTCATGCAGCATCTTATTTAAAGGCATAATGAGTGGGATTTGTCAGTTTAACATTCAAAGGTGGTCCCTCCTTCCCAGCTCAAAGCATTTTTCCATGATGAATATGAACTTTTTTGAAATAAACCTCTTCATTTGCTCAGATCACCTGAAGCCTATTGCAGCTGAGGAGAGGAGGATCGAGGAGGAGGAGAAAAAGGTTCGCGAGGAGCAGGAGCGCATTGCCAAGCAGCTAGCAGAAGGTAGCCTCATCAGCCTTATTCACGCGTCAAATATTCAGTCTCCTGTTTGCACATGCATACATCTGCATGCTCCACAGTTGACAGGAGGTGGACACTGTAACAGCAACACCAGTGTACAATACAGATGGTGCTGCTTTGCTCTCTTAAACTGCACAAAAAAGTGGGAGCATAGCCATTCAATGTAAAGCATGTTATTCTTCAACTAATAATTGCAAACCATATTTGCAGTGTAAAATCCTAAATGTACTAATCCCATTTATTCACTCTCTCCTTACAGCAAACGAAGACACTATTCTGAAGTAAAGCTGGTGTGCTGTGTGAGGATGTCCATGTGCAATTTCCAACCTCTCCCTCTTTTCTCCGGAGTACCGATGGCAAAGTCGGGTCCCAACCTGTCAAACACTCCTGTGTTGTGGACGTATTCACTGTTACCTTGAGTAATACAACACCTCTCTGGATTCCCTGAAACAGTGATTTTAAGTTAGTTACATGATATGAAATATAGCTCTTGAACTCAGCATTGTAATACTGCAGCCGCACGCTTAAGTTATAAAGTTCATATTTGTAATGAAGCAATGTCATAAATACAGGAGTACACGATCACTGTAGTCTTTGTCTTTGTTTAGCAGCATGAGGCCTGTTAGTTAGCGTCAGCGTTCTCCTTCATAGCACAGGTATCACATTAAATGCAGAAGGTTTTTAATTTGTTTCTGTAAAATCACGTTCATTTGCTTCCTATTTGCCAATATATTTTTTTGATCACTGGTTCCCATTTACAGTATCCATTTATTTTGTCCTTTAATCATGTGAAAGCATTAGAAACATGACGGGGCTTATTGTGTTGATCTCATTAAAAGTGTCATAAGAATCATTTCCAAAGGAAGCTGATTAATTTAGTGAAAGTCTCTCATTTAATTCTCTCTTATGGAAAAGACGTCATATTCTTAAACAAACATTTCCTCACCCTGTTGAGTTCCTACTGTAGCCTTGTGAGCCCATGGAAAACGAGATAAGTAATACTTCTATACTTAAGTTGCGCATGTAATTAAGGTGAAAAACACAAGTTGTAGATGTATCTTTTCACATTGTTCTATATGCTGTGGTAATTTCAGTTTGAGTGATAAAGATTGGTTGGCGTGGGTTAAGCGCTGAAACTATATTAGAAATTAAGCTGCCTTTTCTTGATTGATTGTATGGTCAATAAAATGTCAGAAAATAGTGAAAAATGTCCATTACAGTTTCCCAAAGCCCAAGGTAATGTCATAAAATAGTTTGTTTTGTCTGACAGTCCGAAAACCCAAAGATACTCAGCAAATTGAACAGTTGGAACAAGGTAATGTTTGGTATTTTTTGCTTGAAACTTAATTGAATGATGAATTGATTGTTGAAATAATTTCACATTATCTTTCTGTCAATTGACATAATTTCAGTTCTAAGTAGGTTCCAAACTTGTTGATATGAATGATTTCCACTGCTGCTCTGGAGTTTGTTAAAAGTCTGACTTCACAGACTTCTGGGGAGAAGGAAACATCTGGCATAATGTCATGTGGAGGCCACTGCTGACAGTCTTGTTGCCCAGATCAACATTCATCTTACTGAAGACCAACTAAACCTTCAGATCCTGTGGAGATGCTGCAAAGAAGAAAAAATGGGTCTTTAAAATGAGTAATACTCCTGTTGTGCAACTCGCCCGCTCATATCCAGCAGCCAGTGACCTGACATGGCTCAAGTCCAGACCTGTTCAACCTGAGCTCACCTCCTGTTAAGTAAGTGTGTGTCCACACCAGGATCATTTAAACCTAGCGTTTGTTTTCAGATTAGAGATGCAGAGTTAATGCTCTTGACATGTCACATGTCAGGTTGTGTAGTTTTGAGAGCACTGAACAGGCCAGGATGTCACAGCACAGAGGCCTTACCTAATATACTCAGGACAGGTTATCATTAGCATGACAACAATGGCAGGGCCGACCTAAAATACAACCGGACTTACTGGCATGCTACTTGTCTTGATTTAGCTCTACTGTAACCAGAATACCTCCTCAGGACTGGTGAGGGGCAAACAAAGGTGGCAGTGAATGACTGGGATTACACTGATCTGCTTACAACATTTTTCTTTTTCATGTTTTTAAACAGATGATGGAATTTAAAAGACTTAAAAATGAGAATAATAACACACTAAATTGACAAAAATTCCAAAAGGTAAAAACAATGGCAAAAATGATGAAAAGTCATTGCATTAAAGCACGTCAACAAAAAGGCTTTAAGAACTGATGGAAAACATTAAACTGAGTAACAACACATGGTGTTTATAAATGCATCTGAAGCTGCAGATCATGTCAGATTGCTTTTTAGTGGGTAAAACACCCTGTTGTGGTCTGTAAAGTGGGGCCTTGTAACACTGAAGCATCTGTATGCACATTTGCTGGTACGTAAGTGGTGTAAACTTCCTTTGACACACCTCAGCTGTTTCCTGTACGACATGTTTTGCTCAGGATTACAGGTTGAAGCTCTGACAGCATTTACGGACAAGATGACAGTACGTTACTTAACCGAGCAAGTGACAACAGACGGGAACGGCTGAGCCTCTGCTGACATAACATGACAGGACTTCATTACTCAGTGCTATTCTCCAGACTATTTTATAACGTCAAATGCTACTAGTTTTTCATTTGTGGTGCTTGTAAATGTGAAAATGCTCCTTTTTCTTCTACATTCAGGGCCTTACAAAGCATTTTATGTCTGAATGTGAAATTGATTTTGAAAACTTAAACTTTGTGGATCTTTTTATGTTTTACACCCAAATAAAAGGTTTTGTCTATATTAATGACCAAGAAAACCCTATATACTATATATCGATATACATTTATAAGCCCACTTGCAGTCACTCTCCCATTAAACAGAGCCCGGCATTGTTGGGAAATACAAAAATGAAAAAAGTGGGACAGTTTATTTTTGTTATAAAGACTAGTTGTGAATGTAGTGAAGTATAAACAGAACAGGAAAAACTTTACTGGCCAGTCATATAAGTTTGTTTTTGGGAATAGTACCCCAGTTGAAAGATTTAGGAATATTTTATCTGGAGATGGACCAAAAAACAGAAAGCAGATGGCTGATTTCATGGACACTTTAAATAAAGAAAAACCTGAAAATCATAATAAATTCATCTCATAGTCTTTCATTCACTGTATCACATTACTTTCTCAGCAGGTCTGACTCAACAAATCTATTAATGAAGCCTTCGGGCCTAAAATACACCCGTTTGCTCATGTAAACACCTTCGCTGTGGATGTGTGAGTAGAGGCTCAGGCCACCTCTTTCCCCCCCGGGGCATCTGCCATTATGTATCCCATTATAGAGCCCTGCAAACAATTACATAAAGCCTAGACACTGCTGAATGCGAGGGTTCATCAGCTTACAGCGGGGGATTTTGTTAACTGGATTAGCGGTAGATTTAAACTCTGCATTTAGGTTCAAGAAGTGAAAATAATCAGTGAGCCTGTCTGTGCGTCGGGTATAAAAGGCTCACACGCCGTCTTCTCGCCACAGCTCAGACACTGCAACAGCTCTGCACTGAAAACTTCCTGCAGCTTCACTCTGCACTTCAGGTAAGAAGATGCTGCTTCGTGGGGACCAACTCATCTTTTCACAAACTAAATATGGAGTTGAAAGAGTGACTTTTAGCGAGACACTTTAAACTGCACTATTTAATTATTAGAGCAGATTTTATAATAGTGGAATTATCACTATCACTATATAAATTAACATGTGCTCGACTTGGGTTTGGCCTAGAATGGACTTCCAAATCTTTGCCCTGGTAATGTTGTTCCTGGCCTGCGTGGAGCAGAGCCTGGCCTCCTGCGTGGTGGACAGCTTCACAGTCAAAGACGACTTTGACCCCAAAAGAGTGAGTACAGAAATATGTCTCTTTGAAACACTTATATATCCATAAATGGAAGGATAGTACAATTCAGAATTGATCAACTCTGAAATTTAGTCAACTTAATTTGTGTTTTTGTTCAAGTTACTGGAACTTGAATTAGCCTTATACCATTTACAGTAATACTATGTAGGTTCAGGACCGCAGATGAACAAGTAGGAAAACAGATTTAACAGGAACAGAATGATCTACATCCCCATATAAACCAGAACATCATCAGCATACAATGAAACATAGTGTTGTGTGTTGTGAAATGATGGAATGCCTGTTAAAATAATCTCTATATTCATCCTGACAGTACGCAGGAAAGTGGTACGCTCTTCAGAAGAAGGATCCTGAGGGTTTGTTCCTGCAGGACAACATCTCCGCTGAGTACACTGTTGGAGACGATGGTGCCATGGTTGCCTCCTCCAGGGGCAGAGTCACTCTCTTTGGGTGGGTGTTTGTCATTTTTGGAAATCTCTTTAGCAGCGGTGTGAATGTGATATGTTTCAACTAAAAGGTTTCCACTCCTGCCTGCAAATGTGACACTTTTTCCCTCCCTCTCTACTTGACATCCAGGTTCTGGGTTGTGTGCGCCGACATGGCTGCTCAGTACTCAGTGCCCGACCCCGGCACCCCCGGCAAGATGTTCATGAACTACCAGGGACTGGCCAGCTACCTGTCAAGCGGCGGTAAGCTTCCTCAGTTGTACATACACACACACTTTCTATCAGTCTCTCTCTCTCACACAGCTGAGACTAACTTCTCGCTCTCTGCTCCTCTAGGCGACAACTACTGGGTCATTGACACAGACTACGACAACTACGCCATCACCTATGCCTGCCGCACCGTGAAGGACGATGGAAGCTGCGAGGACGGCTACTCCCTGGTCTTCTCCCGCAACCCCCGCGGCCTCCCCCCTGCCATCCAGAGAGTTGTCCGCCAAAAACAGGAGGAGATCTGCATGGCTGGAGAGTTCCAGCCCGTGCTGCAGTCTGGTATGTACTCAGTCTTTCAGCCCAACAGTCAGACAAACAGTGAAAGAGTGATCATGTACCTTGACTGGAATTTAACTTAGGTGACGCTCTGATGCCAAAAACTCCCCCAAGGACACATTTTTAACATTAAGAGTCAAAAAAGAAGCACGAGTGTCTATGTTACACTTGGATTCATAGGATTATAGCACTTTATAGTACTTTTTCACAGAACATTTATATTTAACTTTAAATTTAGAAACAGAAAAGTATCTTAGCCACGTAAGTTGTGTATTAAAAATGCCAGCTGTTGCTCTGAATCGCCAATAAAGAGCTCACTTTGTGGAATAGTATTAATACAATAAATGGTACATGTAAACTCATCTAGCACTTGTTCCTCTTCTCTCTCTATTCTTAACAGGAGCTTGCTAAACTGCTCCTAAGCAGGAGTTTGTTTGGAGCATCTCTTCATCATACTGGACTGACCATCCTGCCCAAGATGAAGACAGAGCTCCTCTCAAAGAGACAAACAGGAGAATCACCCTGTTATGATTTGCTGTGTTCCAACGTCATAGGAGAGAATTATCGGATGAATCCAATTCAACGCCCCGTGAACAGATTAAATTAACACTGCCAAGATGAAAATATATTTCCAAGCCAAATCGAATGAAAACTATTAGCGGTTGAGTGAATGTGATGATATAACCAACCGTACAGTACTGTCACACTGATGGGTAACACCTGCACTGCTTCTGTATTGGTGACAATAAATTTTGTAAAGAAACTTGCTGTTGTTCTCGTTTTTGTAAAAACTGATCCAACGTTTACTTATCTGGTGCACAAACACACATTAAACACAATCATGTACAAATCTGAGACATTTCAAGTAGGGCTGCAACTAGTGATCATTTTCATTATCGACTAAACTGTCGATCATTTTCTTGATTAATCGATTAGTTGTTTGGTCCATAAAATGCTAAGAAAAAATGTTGATCACTGTTTCCCAAAGTCCAAGGTGACGTCCTCAAATGTCTTGTTTTGTCCACAACCCAAAAGATATTCAATTTACTGTCATAGAGGACTAAAGAAACCAGAAAATATTCACATTTGAGAAGCTGAAATTAGAAAATTTGGACACTTTTTCTTAAAAAAAAAAGACTCACAACGATTAACCGATTATCAAAATAGTTGGCGATTAATTTAATAGTTGACAACTAATCGAATAATTGACTAATCGTTGCAGCTCTAATTTCAAGTAGAAAAAATAGAACAGAGAAAATTTTAAAACAGATTACAAATAACAAAATATTATTAATGTATTCATTAGATTTGTTGGTCTGATTGTAACAGTTTCTGTAACAGTGTGATCAGTTAATTACAGCGACATTATGTATTTTACTTCTCCTTTCATACCAATAACGACACATTATGTACAACTGCACAACAAGCATGAACAATAAAATCTCATTTTGACACTGCATTTAACAGATTGTCCTTCTGAACGTATGGCACAGCTGGTCTACTCACGCGTAAATATACTAAAGGATAAGTCTGGTGTTATTCTATATTTTCTTATTGTCAACAAATCCAATGAAAAATCAAAATAAACAATGAATTTCTTTTTTATTCTTCTGTGCCATAGAGCTCCATTGTTATTAATCCACTGCTGCAAGTAGTCCCCAACAAATGTGCTATTTACTTCTGTTTGAGTGATGTTCGCTAAAAACTACAGTGCCCACCTGTTTTAAGACATTATTTAGCTTTTTAAAAAAATAAAACTACATATTTGTGACCCGTTTTACATCTTTAGTAGAAAGCTGTGGGCTTCCAGCTGAGAGCCACGGACAGTGTGGAAAAGTTTGAAAGTACTGATAGACCGACTGACACATTGTTGTCTTTGGTCTTTTCATGGGATTTGTTCACAATTACAAAAATATAGAATATTTCCAGCCATACTGTTTATTTTAATCCAAAGATTATAATTACGTTACTGTGTGCTTGATGCTGCCAGTAGTGAGTTTAGCAGGATGTGTTCGATCCCTTTATCTCCACAAGCCAATAAGTCTACAGCAGCTTCAGAAATGAATGTATTTGAGCTGGTAATGTTTGCTGATGATTACTGTATTCGGTCACTTTTATATAATATTCTCAGAGTGGTCACAGAGCCAAATGAAATGACAAAGTCTTTGAAATTACAACATTACTATATGATGCCTGCATTACTGTCACATAGAGCATGTGCATAAAAAATAAAAGTATGATTACAGTATGATTGGGCAGATGAAACAGCGCTTAATGAATCACAACTGACTGTAACATATATAATCAGCACATTGATCTTTAGAAAATGTATTTACATTGTAAAAAAGCTATTTAGAAACATAATCTGAATGCTACCAGACTTGACCTTGGTCTAGTGCTCCTCTGAATACCTCTCTGGCAGCGAGTACGGCCCAGGCCTGGCCCAGTAGTCCACAGCTCGAACTCTGTACAGACCGCCAACCTCCTGGTCGACTAGAGAACACAACACGGTTTATAGTATTATTTCTATGGCTATATGGCTAAAATATAGTTTGAAAGGTGAAGAAAATCCAGTTTTGTTGTTCACTTAACAGAGACAAAAAAATGACTGAATTCTTACCAGGTGAATAAACATGAGAAGTAAAAATGGTGTCTTGAGTATTAATCCTGCTGAATTTCTTGTGGTCTTTGGAGAGTTCCACTTCAAATGTCTTAATGCATCTGCAAATACAAAGAAATTAAAATGCATGAATGAGTGCTTTCTTGTTCTTGGTCTGTTACATATTCACTGCGTTTCAACACAGTCATACAGAGATTAAATCTACTGTACTGCTGTGCTCAATATACTGTAAGGAGTTCTGGATAAGACACATTTTTAAATGAATAAACCTGCATCTATTTTCACTCCTTCAAAAATAAAGAAATAATCACGTGCACCTACTTGGAATCAACACAGTGGTCGGACCAGACAATCAAGACTTGGCCTTTGGTGATCCTGATGAAGCGTAATCCATTGACCTGATCAAACGGCAGACACAGTTGAGTCTTTTTCTGCTGGCTGTGTTTCACTTACAAGCGTTGAGCTTTTTCTAACCCTTTTGTCCGTCAGACAACCATTTTAGCCCGACTCCACTACAAGCACTATGGGATAATAGAAGACTCTGTAGATGATGTAATTCACTATAGAGGTGGACTGTGCAGCACATGCACACAAGGAGAACAATCAAAGTTATTCTAACTTAATGTTGCTGTCGTGTGTGTCGGTGCTGACCTGGTCTGGCACAGCTTTGGGCTGAGCACAAACATGGATGAGGAGGACAGAGGGCACAGACAGTTTGGCTTTCAGAGTCAGAGTGTCCCCTGCAGGAACTTCCCAGGGTCCGTCAACACGAGGGTCCTGACACAATGACACATCGTCAGTGGGTCAAAGCGTGTCTCAAGAAGTAAGGTAGTAAGGCAAATTAGGCCCGCTATCACGCCATTTTACTGCTTGATAGGAAAGTTGTTTTTTTCATGAGTGAACACATAATAAATCGCATAATTCAGGCTGATTTAAATTGATTTCTGGTTTTGAACAAACACTCAACCTGCATTGCAAATGACCAATCACAATAATTCTCAGAGTGGACTGATTCATTTACAACGAAAACAAAAAACAACTTAACAATCATTTAATGTAGATTTTTGTAAGTATTACTTATTTTTGTGTTTAAAAACATAATAAGGTCTTTTTTTTCTAATTCCAAATGGAATCACAGAAACAAAAAGCTTCACATACGGTATTGTGAAATTACTGTATACAACTTTTCCAAAAAAATCACAATGTACTGTATATTGCAAAAAAATTAAACAACGTAATGTTAATTCTTATAATATCGTTCAGCCCTCCTGTTTACCTGCACACTCCTGAGGCGTCTGAACTGTCCTGCTGTGGGGTAGTCGGGGCTGCCCATGCTCTGCCACAGCTGGTATGGGTTGGTTACGTTGTTGTCAATGTAATATGTGACGTACACAAGATCTGGACAGACAAACAGACAAACAGACAGGACTGAAATGAACCGCTCACTTGCAGAAATAAAGGCCTGTTGGACCTGGTCATATTTTCCTAAAAGTGGAATCATCTTTTAAAATAACAGTAAACCCAACAGTAGAGATCCAACAGTATTTTGTTAAATCTACCCTTTTGTGCAGCCAGGCCTTTCAGTAAGACGGTGACATCATCAGTGTTGGCGGAGGTGCTGTTGTCGTCACTGTTGTAGACCAGCACCGAGGCCTGCCAGCTGTCTGAGCCGCCCGGGATTACGGGCTTGTGGCTGCTGGCGAGAACTCCCACCATGCTGTCGTTGGTTCCTGCTGAATTCAAAACCTGAGCCAGGACCTGGGTCTCTCCTTAAAGTGGAATCACACACACAGGAGAGGCAACAGGGCCATTAAAAAGGACTGGGGTAGATGAAACAGCAAGAAGGCATTGATAAGTCTATCATCAACTCAATTATACATTTCCACTGCGGCACCTGGAGGGCCAGCTGTTGTAGAGTAAAGAGATTGTCACCTAGCAAAGCCAGCAGGCCCATGACAGTGAGGACCGGCTTCCTGATCAGCTGCACGTGAGGCGGCTGGGTGTTGTTGACCTGGAAGCGGGCGGTCAGCGTGCGCTGGGTGAAGGGGTGTGGGTGGTAGCTGAGGAAGGCATTGTCGTTGCTCAGCAGGGTGTAGTTGATGGTGCTGTTCGGGCTTGCCAGCAGCAGATCCTGGTGCTGCTTTATTACCTGTTGGAGGGAGCAGGACAGAGAGTTGCCTGGGTTACGTGTGCAGTCCCCCATCCAACCAGTGATGACAATGAGAAGCATTTTATTAGGTATGAGATTTACATCCTTTAGCTTGTTTTTTGGGGGGAAATTCATGTTGTGTATGAGTTTCACTGTCCTGTCATAGTAAGAATAAAAGTCAGGGCATTTCATTTCTGGCTAATTGAAGTTGACAAATACTTAATAACAATAATTTTATTATAAATGTTGCTCTAAAATTAGCAATTAGCTAAAAACCTCAGTCACTCATTCAGAAAACATACTATAAATGACTTCCAGATGGTCATTGTTCAAGTCAACATCTTCCCATATAAATACATTATTTGCTTTACACTCGCACTGGACTTTAATACAAATGTTGCTCTCTTCCATCCCTTCACTTCACCTTCACCACCATCGCAGCGTAGGTCACATCAGCCCTCCACTCCTGAGGCCTAGACCAGCCCACCAGCGGATCAGCCTCGTCATTGTAAACAGGGAGGCTGCGGAACCGGGGGAAACGCTCCTGGATCTCCCCCACTGTCTGGATCTCCTGCTGCAGGATGGGCAAGGAGTAGCCTCCTCCCTGAAGGACAGGAACAGAAAGTCAGCTTCCAAAAAAAGTGATTCTAATTGCATCAGTTTTAATGAAGGCATTAATAAATATACATTTACATAACTCAGGCGATTGTTCTAGGAGGATTTAAGGAGTTGTGGTTTTTCAATAACATCACTATTCATGTGCTCAAAAATGAATATATGAACTAGACCATGTCACCCTATATGTAAAATTTTAACAGTGAATTGCTGCAAGTATTTCATGTGACGGGCACAAATCTAAAACTCTTGAAAATTCACTTTCTATTCGTTCCAGTTTCCTTTGAGTCCAGAAGAGCCCACCTTCTTGTGCAGGGCGATGTAGTCGATCCTGACCCCCGTCTCTCCAGTGAAGTAGTTGGTGCCGTTGTAGCAGTGCTGCAGCATGGCCCAGCAGTACGGTGAGTGTGGGGGGGAGTGACAGGAGTCTCCTGGACCCCCAAACCTCAGGAGACTGCTGGCGGCGCGCAAACCCTCCGAACAGGCATCGTAGTAGTTGAGAAACCCTAAAGAGAAGTTCATTAAACTGAGAGAACTACAGAAATGCTCATGGTTGTCTGGTTTTAAAGTTCAATAACAGTATTTTCTGCCAGTGCTTCGTCTGTGAAATGTGAGCATTTTAATGACAAAACAAATCTACTAATGAATTAAGTTCCTCAAGTTTAATGTTTTCAGGTGGCAAAAGTGTCCCATTTTTATCTAATGTCGGTACCTAATATAAAGTATGTGGCTAATCATTTAGATATTTGAACTGATGGGAACAAATATGCATTTCTTTGTACAATTTGCACTTAACGAAGAACTGATATGATATAAAAATGTCATGTAGGGTGCATTATGGGTTTACCTTGAATTGACACGGTGACATTATCAAAGTCGTGGTTGTTGGGCTCGTTCCATGTTTCAAAGTTCCACTGAGAAACACTTCCCAGGCCGTACCTGTCTGTAATCAACCACGAACATTTAAACGAAACGCGACAGTAGTCACATTATCAGGGTCATCAGTGCAGATTAAGCTTTAAAGTTTGTTTTAGTCTACTTATTGGTATAGATTATGTTAAATTACAGAGAGAACATTTGCACATAAGTTTCATGGATGTTTCTGTGGGGGCGTTACACTTATGGAGTGCAAACAACATATACGATACAATCATGACAAAACAATGGCGCTCGGCACTCACTCACCGATGTACCTCTTGGCTATGAGATAAACCAGATTTCTCCACTCGACCACTTGTGATTTGTCCTCAAAGTCAGTGAAGTAGTTGGAGACGCTGCCCATCAGTTCAAAACCTGAAAACCAGAAGTGATGGAATTAATCACACTTCAGATATTAACAGCCATGTCGCCAAGTGCAACAGAGATCAGCAAAATCACATTTGACCTGTCAGGGTTTTTTTTGTACCTTAAATTTTAGGCTCTAACTCTTCTTTGGATTCTTAATGAAAATATTTGGGACAACAGTGCCTCACTAATATTCACTTAACCATGTAACAATCATGTAAGAAACAATCAAAAAACAGCCAGTCTGTTGTTTATCACAGAAAATTAACACCTTTAAACATGCATCACATATATGGTGGTTGTGGTTCAATACCTGGTCGGAGTCCATTAATCCACAAGAGTTCTATCAGCTGGTCCAGTTTGGTGAGGTTGTACTGGGGTCGTCCTCCAATGTCTCTACAACAACAAAATCACACAGTTGTAATTGATCATAAGGAACACTCACAAAACCAGCAACTGATGATCAGAATGTATCTTCATAGTAGACAAAACTTTAAGTTATACTGAGTGGCGTGTTTTCTTTCACATGAGTATTTTATGGCAAGAATGGCTGGAGAGGTCTCCGCTAGCAAGTTCACTTACTGTGCAGTGACCAGCTCCAACATCCAGTGAATCCTGACCTGCTGGATCCCTCCATGGGGGACTGAGCCCACATAAGCCAGGTTCAGCTGCTGGTCGATGCTCAGGTCAAACTGGTGGGCCTGGGTGTGAGGGAGCGGGGGGCTAAACACAAAGAAGAGCCTCCTATTTCACTTAGAGATGCACCAGTGACACAAAAATACATTTATAGATTAACAGTCTGTTTTATATTCCAGCTTGTTCACAGACTTAACAGACTGAGTCATGTGATTTGATAGTCTTTCTTGTCTCTTGAGAAAACTACGCCAATCTCCACTGAAAAAACTGACATTTTAACATTTGCATTAGCTTTGTTAAAGATGCTTACTCGGTGCAACATTATTTAATACCTCCTATTAATCGCAGAGGTTTTCTAGTAGCTTCGGTATGAAAATAAACTCACATTAATTTCTCCATTTCAATAAAACGATGTATTTTGCTGGAATAATTGTGAATACAAACAGTTCACATTTGACCTACCAGAAACCAGTGCTTCTCCAGAAGTGTGTAAGATCTCCTACTGGTCTCCCCACATCAACTGTGATGACATGTGAAGTTGTTGACGTTTCGGTAATGTTGAGAAGTAACGCAAACACAGAGAAAGTTTTCCACTGCATGTCTGCGAACGAGCATGGCAACTGTGCATGTCGCGCGAGTTTAAATGGCGATAAAAAAAAAAAAAAACGATGTGAAATGAGTCTCGAGCGTCAACTTATCACATGTCTCACACGTTGTATGTGAATGGATGAAAAAGAGACCTTTAACTCACTTTAACGAGACTAAAACACAACAAACACATTTCTGCTGCAGTCGCAGTCAGCTGAGCATGATGACGTCTAATGGGTGCGACCCTGTTGTTGAAGTCTTTCAGGGAAGTTTGTTTTCATAAAAGAGAGCAAATTAAAACAATCTATTGCCTGTAAACAAACCAAAGCACTACATTAGAATTAGAGACAGGTGTGTATAATTAGCTGTGTGCACTTCAGTGATAATAAAGTGGTGACTGGTGAATATCATTTCGGATTTCAGTGGTTAAAGTGTGACTATTTTTGGCACACCTATTAACCTGAATACTATAAACAGGATTAATAACTCAAGAGTCAGTTTTACAGATTTGGCATAATGAGGTACGTAGTTACTCACAGTATAGAAAACATACAGTGTAATACTAATTGTTTTACTACTAATACACTTAATTTATCCTGTGGACAGAACTTGTAGATGTCGTAATTGGTAATCCTTGAGGATGTACGTCAGGACCAACTTCCCTCCGACTTCCACTGGATGGCATCCAGCAGCCAATCAGCACTGCAGAGACCAAAATGTTGAGACATCTCTCACAGCACCAGTTGGATCAACCACATGGCTGTGGTTTGATACTTGCATAAGAAAATGTGTGGTTTTGAACTTCCATTGCACCTCTGCTCAAGTACCTCTCAAGGTCAAATAACACCTGTTTGGTTCTCCATGTCACCTTAAATTTAAATTAGTCAACTATGCTACTACTGCATCAACACAGAGGCTTTACATTGTCAATGTGAGATAATACCTTGTGTGCAGTGCAACATTAAACAACACGGAGCTGTTAATGGGACATTTATTTAAAAAAAAAGTTGGGAGAATCAAGAAGGCATGAAAGGAAAATCCATATGTCATTTACAGTTGAACTCAAAGATACTGTTAAACAGCAACAGTTATACACAAACCATTTACACAACCTGTACAAATATTTTTTTCCCGCAAATTTGCAATTTAAATTCAAAATAACTTAAATAGGCTTCTATGTAAAAGTGCAAATCCTTATACGTGGGATGTCTGTGAGTAAGACCGTGGCGACAGAAAGGGTGCTTTGATGAGTTCACTGGCTATCGGGTGTTAACTTGTAAGGCATCACAAGCACATTTCAACACTCTGGACATTTATTGACTATACAGTCTTGATGCACAGTCAATGTACAACATCCATGCCTTTAGTATACCCTTGTGTAATTCTGATGCCTTACATTGCATTTCAGCTTTGTTACTGAGCACACATCTTCTCTCATACAAATCAATATTGTAATGACAATAAAAACAGTCTCAACTTCTGTGATTTGACAGAGAGCCCTTTCTCTATCGAGCACGTCCAGCCCTGAAATAAAACCACTAAAATACATTTCAGTTCAGTGTTTGTAGTGTTCTTGGGGTGAAAGTTTGGAAGGTCAGCATGACAGCAGAGCAACAATGTTACCTGTTTGGTAGTGTTATAGGTTAGCATTAAAATCACAGTTACCAGAGGCCATTCTATACAGGATGAACCAAGATACGGTTGGGCAGTAGTTGTCCACAGGTTTCAGGCTTCGACAGTGAGACAGTGTGTGTGTGTGTGTGTGTGTGTGTGTGGAGGTGAGGTGATTCTGCACAGTCACAAGGCATGAGGCGACGACGAGTGGCAAACTGTTAATGCTGATACTTCAAAGTCTCTAAAAGCGTCCTCCTGATTGGTGAGGAGGGAAGAGAGGGGGAGGGAGAACTAACCCACACACGCTATTGGGCCTCGCATGCTTCTGTATTAACATGCAGCCGATGCAAAATAAAAAGTGTGTCATCACCACGAGTAGGAGAGTATTATACAGCATATCTGCTCATGAAGCACTGGTCACCATGGGTTCTACTGGACAGGAAACTGGAAATGTGTTTGGTAAATAAACGGTGTTTAGGCATTTGCAATACAAAGGAGAAAATAACGAGCATTCAGTCTTTTTGTGTGTGTGTGTGTGTGTGTGTGTGTGTGTGTGAGTAACATAAAGTAACTACGACTTCTGCTCAGCTCCTGCTGCAGACTGGGCTGTACTCTCTGGTTTAAGGATCTGGTAGGTGATGAGGTACTCTGGGTAGGCCTGAAGGAAAAATATAGCAAGACATTAGCCAACGTTACCCAGCAGGTGTTTCTAAACAGGATTTACTGAGAGAAACTTTTCACACGCTGGTTTCTTTGTTTACCTGCTCTCCTCTGTAGATGACGTACTCAGCGTAGGCCAGGCCGTTAACGCTGGGCCGCCCGATCACTGAGTGGTGTCCTGGGGGGGCGTGGGCCATCTTCATGGCACTGAACTGTAGGAAGGACTTCCCCAGGGTCACTCGGCAGAACAGCATCTGCCTGAGAGTTCAGATGAGGGAGAAAAGTCAGACACAAGTGTCTATTCCTACAATATTGCACATAAAACCTGTATTTTGATAAAGAATAGATGGTTGCAAAGTAGTTTTACAACCAAAACATCTTTTAGTGTTGTGGTTTTGGTTTGATTCATGTCAAATCAAAGTTACCTGTGGCACAGGTAGCAGGACCGGTCTTTGTGCGTCGGGCAGCCTGTGCCTCCACCGATGCCGTAGACGTACTGATTGCTCTTTGAGGAGTTCTCTGCAAAGTAGATCCCTGCTCCAAACATCCCTCCTATGTACGCGTGGCGCTCATCGAAGCCTTTGTGGATGATGGCGTTGATGAACGGGGAACCTGAAGGAAGACGATAGTGGCAGATTGATATTACATATACAGTAACTGACATGCAATGCTTTATACAATTATAAATAGATGCCTGAAATCTTAAGTTTTTGAAGAACTATACTCAAATGAGAACACCAACGACGCCCGATACTGACACACAAAACAAGCAGATGGTGTGACAGTGGGTGTGGTTACCGTGAAACAACATCCGCTCATTGTGGTGGTTGTGGTTCTCGTCTGCGATCTCCTTCTGCCGGTGGGTGTAACGTTCCCTCAGCTTCTTATTTACCACCTTCTGAATCTGCGGGGCGCAATATGACACATATCAAACACGATGTTGGGCGTCATGTCTGCTTTACACCAAGAACTCAATGCTGACTCACATCCATCAGGTCAGATCGCTGTAATCAGTTTTCAATAATACTACATATCAAAGAAATAGTCCCTATAGTAAGTACAGAGAGTTTCCTGGTTCAGACCTTGATTATGTTGTATCTGCTGAACACACCACCAGCGTTGCCTCCGTCTCTGTGCTCTCTGATGGTGCTCTGCATCTGAGGGACACACAACAAACACACAGTGATTTTATAATCGGGCAAACTATTAATAGCTATCAGTAAATGGTCTGCAAATGTTTCCTGTTGCTTCACAGTTTATTAATAAAGCATTTTTACCAGGCATGCACAGTGGCCGCTTGAATCTACACATTTTGCTGAATGATGAACTTGACTCACCTCCTCCTCCACAGACTGGTACTCCTTGTCGTCTGGGGTGAGGTCTATCAGGATGGTGCCCTGGTTGGCACAGTGGAATGTCAGGTAGGGGTTGGCACCTGAAAAACAACAATACAGTTATTCATCGGCTTTTCACTTGTAAGGCATCACAAGCATACGGTCTTTCCTGACTTTGTTTTTGGGAAAAACAAAAGACGCCTCCTCACCTTGCTGGCCGCCCAGCAGCCTCTCAACACCCTTGATGAGCTTGTGTCGGTGGCCATAGGCATTAATTCCAATCTCCTTTAACTCCTCGTGACCCATGTCAGCCAGCACGTCCAGGGTGATCTGGAAAAAAGGAAATAATACAGCAGGTTGAGAAGTTTATTCCAACCAGTAAAATCGACTCAATCTTGTGCTGTTGGTCTGTTTGCAGAGTTTATAGATCGATTCTATTTATGATGATATAACACATGGCAACAGCTCCACAGAAATAAACAGACATATCATATTAAAAGTCAAACAGATGGTATGTACAAATTCATCTCAGTGTCTGCCAATCAGTTTCTGCATGCTGAATTCTGTCAACTTCAATGGACTGTTTCTCTAAACCCACTGCATTTAAAATGTCAGGTATATGAAGTATTTGAGATAGCTGACCTGCTCCCTCTCAAAGATGTCCCTCAGGTGCTCCAGGCCCAGGCTCTTCAGGAACTGACTTATATTCATGTCCAGCATTGCCACTGTAAAAAACGGAGTGATAAGAGTTGAATGAAAAATAATTCACCATGTCAAACGGGGTTGATGCACATTTTCCTTGTAAAAATCACACAAATTTTCAATGTCCATACTTTTCTGTGTTCACCAACTTTGTAATCTGACAAGTATTCTCTGTGATAAATGCAACAAACTTACTTTCCCCTTCCTTGCGGTCAGTGCCCGTGGCTCCGTCTGCCACTCCGGAGGAGCCGGCGGCAGCAGCGGCGGCCAGCTCAGTGAGCGGTCCGGCCAGGTTGTCTATGCTGCTGGCAGCCGACAGACAGGATGGCGTGGAGGCGGGGGAAATGACTGAGGCGCTGACCACTGTGGCCTGGGGCTTAAAGCAGCTGGGCAGGGCGTCTGGTGGCATGGCATCCATCAGCAGGGCCCGGATATCATCGGCCTGCAGGGAGGGCAAAGAAAAACTAGTTTAAAGGAGCTTTTTGATTTAAGTTCCAGCAGATTCATTTACTGCCACCAGAGAAAAACTAAGTGAAAACATACTTTCCATTTTATGCTGTGTTTTAATATATTTAATATAAATCATTTGCCCACCACTTATTTAGACCTAAAAACTAATTTCACAGTAATGCCTAAGCTGTTACCGTGGCCAGGTCCAGGGCAGTCTGGCCCTCTTGGTTCTTCATGGTGGGGTCGGCTCCATGAGCCAGCAGCAGCGCACAGAGCTGTGTACGACCTTTCTGGGCCGCCTCGTGGAGAGGTGTGAAAGCCCATTTGTCTGTAGCATTCACACACGTATTGTACTTGATCAGTAGGGCTGCAATGTCCACATGCTGTGAGGAAGAGAGGCAACAGAGGGTCAGTGTGTGAAATTTAGGTTAAATAAAATAACACAGAACCAACTAACAGTTATTGAGAACATTTACAGGAGCTGAAGGCAAAACCCCACAAGATCTGTGTTTGACGAGTAATGTGTTTATGTTGTAGAGACTGACCCCGTAAGAAGCAGCATTATGAAGAGGGATAAGGCCTCCTTTGTCCTGGGCATTGACATCAGCCCCATGCTCCAGCAGATACTCTGCCACCTCAAGGTTGTTGTAGCCAGCTGAGGAGAAGTAACAGGGGTCAGAGCATGAAGATGTACATTTATTAACATTCTGCGCAAGTACAGTATTTAAAATACTCCTTTTAAACATATATTTAACCTTTATTTAATCAGGTAGTCTCATTGAGATCAAGATCTCTTTTCCAAGAGAGACCTGAGTACGGTAGATAGGAAGAAAAACAAACAAACAAGGCCAGACAAAACAAAACAAAACAAATAATATATACAAACAAACAACCAGACATAACAAAAGCACATCCAGCATCAGAGATAATGTTGCAAGCTTATCACTTTCCAATATTTCAAGAGGGGACTTGACAAAAGATCAAAAATCTTTCAACGTCCCTGTAAATGCCAGATCAGGAGTGTGTGTCATCACCTGGATTCAGTACAAAGAAGACAAAAACAGAAACACATCAAAGCAGCTGTTATTGATTACCTGCGAGGTGGAGCGGTGTGGAGTTGCGCCCCTGTGTGTCTCTGCAGTTGATGTTCTCTGGGGAGCAGAGTTTCTGGACTCGGGCCAGGCAGCCCTTCTTGGCAGCGTCCAGCAGGGCGGCATCACCCCTCAGCAGGTCCTGGATGTCTGTGTCTCCATCTTTCACCATGTCCAGCGGCATGTTGCCGTCACGGTTCTTCTTGGATGGGTCGGCTCCGTGCTGAACAAAAGAGTTTGAGTTTTTATTGCAGCATTTTATATAAATGCTTCATAATCATCATCATAACAGAAACTAACACAAATGAATGTACAGACAGATGACAATAATGGATCCTCACTTTGAGCAGCAGTTTGCAGATCTCATATTTGCCTTTGGCTGCAGCCTCGTGAAGCGGGGTGAATTTCCACAGGTCGGCCACATTGACAGAAGCTCCATGTCTGACCAGCAGCTCAGCCACTTCATAGTGACCGTAGGAGCATGCGTTGTGGAGGGGAACCAGACCACTGGAGGAGGAAAAACACAAGTGAAAATCTTTACACGAGAAGGATGATGTGTTGTGCACCTACATAAAATTTTGTATTTGTGTCTACTTCGTTCATTACATTTTTTAATAAAACCTACAGGTGGGTACGATGGTATTTAAAGGACTCACCCCTTGTCTTTGGCATGGACATCAGCTCCATGGTGGAGCAGGTATTCAACAACAGCCACTCGATTGTAACCAGCTGCAAAGTGGAGAGGAGTGGAGTGTCGGCCCTCCAAGTCCCGGCAGTTTACATTCTGGGGGGTGCAAAGTTGCTGCCATACACCGAGACAATATGATAATTAGCAACTCAACTGAGTGGTATGATAACAGGTGTACAAGACAATTAAAATGGGGCCTTCACAGTCATTTGCAAACCACTGCTAGTAGCGAGCATTTGAAATTTCAGTGCTACAAATTCTTCAAGAAACCGACAGGCCCAGTGTACAATAATGATTTTGTTACTGTGAAAGTAGAAGGCAAGTAAAAATTGTCTCTAAATAAAAAAGGTATCACATCTAAATAACAAATTGTAGTCACAGCTGGCACAAGAACGACAGAAAAAACAGTGAACTTACTTGCACTGTGTCCAGATCTCCTGCTTTGGCAGCCTCCAGAAATCTGTAGTCCACGTCAGAATTACGTGTGGGAACATTTTCTGCATACAACAACAAAAAAAATCAATATAAAGCAAAATGATCACTGTCAAACAGAACTCCCATACATCATATGAAATCCCATTATAAGGGTTTAAATCTGATAGATACCTCTGAAGACACATTTGTAAAAGAGCACATTAATTAATCTGAGCATTGAAATTCACTCAAGAAAAATGCACACTTCAGACTACAAAATCTGCCTCACCAAGACATTTAATATCGTTGGAGTACATTTTCATTCACAAACTTTAAAAATCAAACCTAAAAGCAAACAATCTCAAACAGTCAGGTGAGTGTTTTTACCGTTAAGAATCTGCTGCACAGCCTCGTTACCCATCTGAGCAGCAGTGAAACCCTGCAGAGACACGATGGAGGGGTCGGCCCCGTAGCTCAGTAGCAGCTTGCAGGTCTGGATGTGACCAGCCAGCGCAGCTCTGTGAAGAGCTGTCTGACCCAGTGTGTCTACAGCGTTTACCTGGAGTCAGAGGAGGTGAAGTTTTACATTTTCTAATACTAATTTACATCTGGCAGAACAAACTGGAAATGTACAAAACAACAAAACAACAGACCTTTGCTCCATGTTTCTGCAGCACCTCCAGGATATCATTGTGAGCTCTCTCAGCAGCAACATGCAAGGGAGTCATAAAGCTTAAAGACACGACAGACAGGAAGTTATGATCCAGGCCAGTGCTGTGCTACTAGATACATTTCTTTTCTTCTTAACGCTCTGCTTGAACATGCAGTTAACTTTCTCTTGTTGCTATTTTTTTTTAAAAGTTTTTAATGACTTCAAGAAGACATCACCTTGCTGTCTTTAAATCAATGTAAAATGTAAAAACTAAATGTTGTGGACTTACTCTTTGTTCTTCTCATTGATGTTGGCACCTTTACGCAGCAACAACTCAGACACCTGCTTCCTCTTAGGGTGGGGGGAAGCCACAGCACAGTGCTAAAATACACATCAACATTAGATTAGTGAGCTGGAATCTCAGTCAAAGACCTGCCAACACAGGACAAATGTTTGGAGTAACTGTCAATCCGCTAAATTTATGGCCAATCACATACCACTTGACTGGCTGTACATCATCATTAACCATACAGAGAATTGCTGGAAAGACTGCTTTTAATTCAAAAGCTAATTTTCTTAATTTTAAGATTTATTTTGGCATCAACAGAATTTGTAACCAATGAGGGTGCTAAAAAAAGGAGCTCTATCAGCACTCTTTAAGCAGTGATTTTAATTCCCAGTAACAGTAGTAGTAGTAGTAGTAGTAAGGCTTGATTCTGACCAGAGCTGTCTCGTTGGTCTGGGGATGTTTGAAGCTGATGATCTCCAGAGCTAGCGTCTTCTTCACTTTGGCCATGTCTGCCTCCCGGGCTGCCTGCAGCAGCGAGTGACCTTTGAACTCATCTACATGGAAGAGAGAGAGAAGGAAAAGGAAAATGATGCATGTTCAGTGGTCTGATTTTTTTAAAATGCAGTTTGAGTGATGTCAGGCTAAGTATCTGAGTGTATTGATGCATTTTGCAAAGGCTTAAACCAATTTGGGTTTTTGAAGGTTTATACAGACGTTTCTGAACTGCCAGCAGCTACTACTTATGTGCAGAAGCTATAATGTATATTGTGTCCGTGACAGTGAAAGATGACAAAGTATTTTTCCTCGTCGTTCCTTACATCGTCATTATGTATATATACACATGTCTATGTGTCTGCTGTGCGACTGAGAGAGAACTCACAGGTGAGCCTTTCTTTAAGCTCTGGTGTGGGGGCCATGTCCACGGCGCTCTTGCTGTGACAGTTTAGCAGGGTGGGGTCGGCCCCGTGGCTCAGCAGCAAGGAACAGACCTCCACTCGGTTCTTGGATGCTGCCTCGTGGAGAGGAGTGAACTGCCACAAGTCCATGGCGTTCACGCAGGCTCCGTGCTGCAGGGAGGAATGGAACGTGGTCAAAACATATATTAAAATTTGATTTGAGTGAATTGTTTTAATTCCTAGCTCCTAAGTAGGTCCTTATTTTAATAAAGTAATAATAAGTATCCTTAAAGTGAAACTTTTTTAAAGTCTTACTTTAAGCAGAAGCTCAGTGACTTCAAAGTGACCGTAGGAGCAGGCATTGTGCAGAGGAACCAGGCCACTGCAGGGACAAGACACTCAGGTTAGTGTCATAAATTATGACTGAATGACAAATCAAGCTTTTGTGGGTTTTTCAGAAAAAGTGTATCACCCCTTGTCCTTGGCGTGAACATCCGCTCCATGCTGGAGAAGGAGCTGAACGATGCGGACCCGGTTGTAGCCGGCAGCCAGGTGGAGGGGCGTCGACTGTAAGAGAGGGCAGCTTGTTAGCAGACACAGATCGCTGGCTGGTTTAGTGTGCACTGCCTTCGATGGCCACAGGAGCAAGCGGCTGATTAGGGCCAGAAGCAATGTGCTACGGCAGGCTATGCTCGGTGAGTTGCAGATGAATGGCGCATGTGATGATGCAAGGTCAATGGGGTTTGTGGGCAAATCCAGCGACAAAATTCATTCGCTGTCCATATTGTGTCTGACCTGAGTGAGTGACAACAAGCAACTTCAACCTCATTACTCGTCTACCTCGACTTCCGTTTGACAATGTCAGCAAAACAAAATATTCTTCCTTTGTTTTAGGAGTTTAAAATTAAGTTTTATGTGGTTAGATGACAAGAAAGAATCGCTAGTGCAACTGTTACTATTAAATTCAAAATGGCTGGGAGGGAATCACGGTTGGGTGATGATAGCTGGTTCCTGGATTTGTTAAATCCTCTCTTTTTTATTAAGAGTACAGGGCATTCAGGTAGTCATTTAGTCAAATTGAAAATATAATATGGCAAAATTTGTACTTCTTTGAATGTTAATATTTGAGTTTTGGTTCAAAATATCAAATTATTGTTACTTTAAAAAAAGCTGAACCTGCAGTAAATAGAATAAGTGGATTCAATACTGGATTCAGATTTGATAAAATGCTATCGAACCCCAACCGTAACAGGATACAAAGAAGCTACAATAAGCAGGCTGAGTGTTTGAGAAAGCATCTCTGCAAGCTATTAGAGGATCAAATCAAATGGCTTTAGTTCAGCTAAGGAAAAGAAATGTTAGTCTAAGCAAAGCTGCAAATCCAACTTAATCTCTTCTCTATTCAAAAGTCTAGCTTGGGTCAAGCTTACAACCAAAAGGAGGGACGTCATTCATTTCAATTTCCATGCAGTGATATTAATATAAAACCCAGAAAGCCAACTGTTAGATCTCAAGCCACAGCGATGAAAATCAGATGGACGAGAGAGTCGAATCATGGAGGCATCATTCAGTGTGGGATGACACGAGCAATCAAAAATCATTACCATGGAGGGTAGCATAGCACTAGAATGACAGGTGAAAAATGTAGTCCATTCATTACTGCATACCAACTGATCCGACAGGGAACGTGAAGTAGACACAAATTTCACAGACACGTATTCAGGATTCGCTTGACAAAATGCAGAGGGCCAGGCCTTCAGGCATGCATGAGTGATCATCAACAATAAATTAATGAGTAAAACAAAAAGCCAAATCAGATACTGACTGAAGAGCAAGTGATTGAAAGTTGGAGAAGTGTGGGTGAGTGTGCAAGGAGAGGACAGACGCCGAAGAAAGCAGGCAGTAGGACATTTTGAGCTCCTCTCCAGATCCAAAAAAGATGAGTCGTCACTATGACACCAACCCAACTCACTCACTCACTCACTCACATGCCACGCACGCACGCACACACACAGAGGAGCATCAGGGTAGGATACATGAGTGACCCGAACACCCAGGTCCATGATGTGCAATTAACAAGTGACAGCCAGCTTATTGGTCAAATAAAAACAATGGATTAAAAGGAATAAAACAATAACAAAAAAAAGATCACAACAGTGCATCAATCAAGTGGCCGTTATCAAGGTCAACTTACCAGCATTTTTTGGGATGTTGACTGATCGACAAATGTTGCCAGAGTCACACGGAAAACAAAACGAAACAAAAATTACAAAATGACAGTATCTTTTCACAGCAATTCTTTTCTCCCTTCTTAAGTCAATGAAACACAAGCCCTAGTTATAAATCACTGCCTGATCCGTCAAACATGGTTTGAGATTAAATGTGACACCAGGACCAGAGAGGATAGAGAGCTGCAGGGTAAGTGTGACTTCTCCTCCTCGGTTTTCTCTGTGGCTTTGTGAAAAGGCAAGGACTGGTTAATGGTGCCCGCTGGTGAAATCCCAGACCAAATCTACACTGGCATACTGGCTTAGATCATGCAAACTGCAAATATACAGCGAAGGAGGCAGGGAAAGAGTTATACTTGAACTTCTGTTGAAGAAAATGTGGTTAGGAATGAATTAAATAAACCTGCTGATATATTGTTAGCGATGATGTATTGTTGGTGATTATGCTTTGTGAGTTGTTTACAAAAACAAGAGCAATTTTGCCAGATAAGACAGGAAATACTTCCATAATTTCTAAGAAAAGTAATGCATGATGAATGACCCCCCCCACACACACACACACACAGACACACAAAAACAGTGGGAGTAAATACATCAATGTGGGAATGAAATGCAAAAACAATCCTACACCTAAATTAGCAATGCTAAATGCTGACGTTGGAAAATAAGTGCTATATGTGTTCTGTAAAAGTGCGTCTTTGTACCATTATCCCTCTAGTCTATGCGCACACAAAGAGAAAAACAGAAAAAACACAAAATTAATGTAAAAAATACTGCATCATGATCTAAACACTGCTTACATTGTGTGCAAGCTCCAATAACATGAACTGAGTTCAGAGGAGACACTAGAAATCACACAGAGAAATAAACTGTGCAGAATACATAGACATCAAGATCACAAATAGCTTCGCTCCAGCATCTGACATGGAAAAGTGATTATGGGGGAAGAAGAGACAATATTGCCGTAGAGACACCTGATCCAAACATGTTGAAAAATGATTAACAAAAACACTAAAATGTAAATAAAGGAATCTGTCTGCTTTAGTTCCAGAAACTGTATTCAGACTCAACTAGCCTAACTAACTGGATCAAACACCCAACAACACAAAGCTGAGCCACACGCTGTAGAGGATTAATGCGGTTGGTAAAGTGAAAGTTGAGATGTTATGACAGAAGAAAACGGATTTCGAGGATGGTTTGATGAGAGTTACACATGCATAATTAGAGACAGAAAAACAACTACAGTACGTAAGTTGCACAGTGGTTTGTCCAAGGCAAGGTGGTCCCTATTAACACCCTCCCACAAATCCAATGACATAAATCCTCTTTGTATGTGCACCACACAAACTAATCCAGCCATAATCGGACTGAGGGGTTTATTCCTTTACTCACACATTGTCTGACTCAGACATCTTCTTTTTTTTAACTTATAAAAACACAGTATTTATTTTTAACTCGGCACAACATGTTGTATCAAAGGTGTTATGGCAGATATCCGCCTGGTGTGATGTGGTGTGGTGCTAGTGGCTCATTTACCTTGCGGCCGTCGCTGGCATGGCAGTTGACATTTAATGGAGTCAGCAGTGCCATCAGCTTTTCTTCATTTCCACTCCTGTAATTACATGGTTGAAAAGACTGGTATCATTAAGTATCCCCCATCAAAAGCATGATTCCCTTTTAATGGAGATTCGACAATCTAAATGCTATTCATACTGGATGAAACTAAGTACTACATTTTGGGCTTTGAAGATGGCAATAATGGTCAGAGTTAAGAGTCGCATGTCATGTGTACATTACAGGTTATGCTGCTGTTACATGTATGTATAAAAGTATACTACCTACCATTTATAAGTGTGATTATAAACGTGTGTGATACTGTCAAGCAGTCTGCTTCTCACTGCACCCAACTACTTCATGTTATAGCCACAAACACAGCTAAGAATGTCCTTTCTTATAGTAGAGCCAAATTTAAACCTAATGGCTGGAAAGAAAACTATGCAGTTGTTTGACTCTGGCCAACAGGAAATGTGTGTAATGACCAGTCAGACTGACGCTCACCTTGCTGCTTCCAGAAGTTCATCCTTCTTGTATTCACCTGGATGAAAACAAACATTGATATCAGAGATTGGCATGCCAAACATACACTTTCCATACATTTTAGCACGAGATGCAACTTTTTGTGGTATGTAAGCTATTACTGCACGTTTGTTTGGTAAATGCACTACGGGTTTGTGGGAATCATGTCGGAGGACTACCAAAAAGTTTGCTAGTTTTTACACTTAATTCAGGTGGAACAGTTGGGGTGTCAATAAAGAGAAGATGCATTAAAGGCTGTTGACAAAGCACCTTGTTGCTGTTACATGCCTCTGCTCCACCACAGATACATAAATAAAAGGAACAAGGCATCAGGTGACCCGGTGGTCATGCTTAGCCTACAATTATACTGCAAAATGCCTGGTTCGATGTAATTACGCTCGACTGATGTCAGGAAACAATCATGTGTACCTTGTCTTGTGTGAATGCAGTCTATCTGACCTTTACATTTTCACTACTGTTTACATTTAATGATGATTATATGCAAACTGCAGCTATATTTAGTGCTGTATTCATATGTCACTTGCTGTAAATGTCTAAAATGTAAATGTGAGAGATGAGCAGCAGAGAGGGACTGACCAGTGAGAACAGCCTTGGCTGAAGGGTCAGCAAGATCCAAAGCAGATTTGCCATCAGTGTTGCGGATGTTTGGATCAGCTCCGTGTTGGAGTAACACTGAGTGAGAGAGGTACAGATAAAGAAAAGACTTTATTTTTTCCCTTGAATCATTCACATTTCCTTATTGTGTCACCCAACACGCTGATCATATTTAAAAACAGACAAACATTTCAGACTTCTATATCCAGTTGTCAAGTGTTTCAAAAACCTAAGCTAAATCGCAACTAATGACACATTAAACTACAACAGTGTCGGATAACGTTCATCACAGATTTGCAGAATTGGCTGTGCTTGAACATAATCGACAGGGGTCCTTACCGATGCAAACATCTATCTTTCCCTTTATGGCAGCCTCGTGTAAGGGAGTGTAGTTCCAGTTATCTCTGGCGTTGGGGTCTGCGCCCTGACACAAGAGGAGGCTGACAACTTCTGCGTGGCCAAAAGAGCAGGCATTGTGCAGGGGGATAAGTCCTCCGTCATCCCTGGCGTGAACATTGGCCCCCGTCTGCAAGAGGTGCTCCACCACATCTTTTCTGCCAAAACCTGAAAGAGGAATCAATTTTTTAAAGTGAGCTTTTCCTCAATATCAGGTTAGGAGTGGTGCACCTACACTTTAAGCATCCTGGTTATACCATCTAGATGGAAATCCATACAAAAAAAATAAATGCATATTATTAAATTATGAGATATAATCCTTATTGATTCACTGCAACATCAGTATAAACATACCTCCTAGTCATGGTTTACATGACAGCACAGTTTTTGCATTATTTTTGCTCTGGAGAACTTGTGCTGAAGCTACCTGACGAAATAAAAACTGCGTTGTGTTGCAGTTCTTTCTAAATTTATACATGAGATAACTACTTTCTAAAGACTGCTAGCTTAGTTAAATTAACTTAGAGGTCGACTTGTGCTGCTTAGCTTTATGTTATTAAGTTGAAGAGATGTTGACGGTGTGTGTGTTTGTCTAATTGAACTGGAGAGCGTCAAATTAGCTGGTTAGCACTGCCAAGCTATTAATTCAGCCGTGATAAACTGTTATTGTAATGTTATCAGAGGGACAAATGACAAGAGAATCAGGTTAGCAGCAAACACGTCGACCAAAACACAACAACATTAGCTAGCTAGCTAGCTAACGTTAGCCGCCACAACTAGCTACTGTTACTAAACGTTAATGCCGTTAGCTTCGCTTGTCGTTACCCGCAGCGAAGTGAAGGGGAGTTGATTTTCGACCAGCCATGTCCTTCGCGTTTACATTCACCGAATCGACAAGTCTCTTTACTCTGGATACGTCTCCGTTACGACAGGCCTCGAACAACTCCCTGAACGCCCCGCCGATGCCGCTGCTACCGTCAGTGGGGCTGGTAGCTCCGGAGCCGGGGCTCGAGACGCTGCTGCTGCCGCCGCCTGAGGTGGTCGTGGTGAAGCTCGCACTGCTCGCCAGGACCGGGGCGGGTAGGTCCGGGGAGGCCAGAGCCATCTCGATCCCTCCGCTGCATTCCCTCTCACCCTCCGGCGGTCCAACGGCCGAGGTCAGCAGAGCCATCGGCGGAGAGGCCGGAGGAGCGCCGGAAAGAGAGCTGTTTCTTGGCGGAGACTGTAAGGTACTTTGCTGTTGTTGCTGCTGCGAGGAGCGACGAGGCACCGCCATTACAGCAGCTCTCTGGCGACAATAAAAGCTGCTCCTCCTTTCCGGTGAAAGTGGTCGCGTTTCCTGTCAGCTGTTTACTCGCAGTGAAGGCTGGCTGTGAAGAAACCATCCATTTCCCTTATAATATATTTAAGATTAGATATTTAAGAGAAGTACACAGAGCACACAACCAAGTACAATACCTAAAAAAACATGATCAAGTACCTGTATGTGTTTTGTTATGAACAGCTGTGTTCCACCTCATGTAGATATATTTTATCCTTTAATCTTTATCCTCCTTCAGACACAAGAACATTTAGATCTCAGAAATCAGTAAGACCCACAGAAGCCAAACTTTTTAACCTGGTATTGTGTGCAAATCTGTCATTATTTACACAACAAATATTACTGATCAGCCAGTTGGTGGCAGTGTTGCATTTTTGGCACAAATACTTTCCTCATTGCCCAAGGAAAAAAGACCAAAAAGACATGACATGACATCCAAGCCTTACGTGTGGTATGACACATGGCCATTTAATAGTGATGTTACACCAAATTGTCCAAGAGTGATGAGAAAAATATATCAATAGTTCATGATGCAAGGAGAGAGCTCTTGTGGCATTTTAGTTATTATATACATTAGCTCAATTTGCATTTTTCTGGTCTTAAAGGTTGCATTACAGTTGACAGATTTATCTGCTTATTTCACTACTCTAGACAGTGAAGACTAGACTACTGATTTTTTTCTTTTGTGTACGCATCCTGACTTCTCGAGCACCAGTTAAGTGTCATCCCAACTTATCAACAGCATCCAAAGAGGTATTTAGTCCACATTTCATTGCTCAGGACCAGAAAAACAACTTGTGAATCCATAAAAGTCTCTGCGATTAGCTTTGAAATGATGTCCACCTACTTCTGGCCAGGTAGTATAGCTTCAGACCCTTTATTGGACTTCCACTGGGTCAATAATCAACAGTGCATATAATTCACTCAGTCATCCTGCCTCCACCAGAAGTTTTGTCTGTGCCTCTCACACCATCAACATCAGATGATAAATAGGATTTACAGCTATCTATAGTGCTGGCCTCTTTCCAAAAATCATTGCGGCAGCTTCCTGGCAAGTGAATCAGCCATAATAGTTTTCTTATTTCCTTTGAAGCAAAGAGCATTGAACTCTGGCAGTATTACATTTTATACACCCTAACATGGGCCTGTGTCTACAACTTTTATAGACTGGACCCACAGCCTCTCTCTGAAGGCCTCTCTTGTGCCACATGGAGTTCAGCCACAAGCCTTGTAAACTCCAGACAGGTTTAATGAGTTCTTACTCCCAGTGTCATCTCACTGAGTTGAGTATGCTCTGCTCCTGATCTGACTACAGAACCTGCATCAGAGGGCTGTGAGTCAGTTAGGTTAACAGGACAGTCAATGTCAAATGGGCGGGTCACAGGAAACACTTTGGTCTGGTCTGTCTCTTCCGAGTCACGGACTACAGGAGCGTCAACTGAAGCGGTCAGTTGATCTCTGGTGGAGGCTGGTAGTTGAGAGACCCATGAAATCGTCCTGTCCCCAGGTTCATAGTCAGGCAGTGTAACAGACCCTGCAACATCCTCATCCAGCAGTGAGTCACCCATAGCTCCAGTAGCCAGGTCACCGACACAAGAGCCAACATCTTCAGACTCAGTTGGAGTGGGCAGGAGGTTCACAGGCATGATAAGATTCCTGGACCACTTTCTCCTGCTCTGTCGCACAGTTCTTGATCCTAAATATATGTGTGTTATCCTGTTTCTCCACAACAGTGAAGAGGTGGTTCTCCCGGTGATCAGCCAGTTTCCCTTTTCCTCATTCTCCCTTGTTAGCCAACAGTACTCTGTCTCCAACATCCACAGCAGCACCCTTAAAGGTAAAGGTCAGCTTGCCTCTGGTGCTGTTTTGCGGTAGAGATCTGGGCAATCTTATAGCCTTTGCCAAGTCCCGTCTGAGACACTGCACATAGGTGCCATAATCCACCTGATCATCCACAAGGACAGACCCAAACAGGTCAACAGGCAGTCTGGGGGTTCTGCCAAACATCCGTTGAAAGGAGCAAAGCCTGTGGTGTTGTGTACTGTGCTGTTATAGGAGAAAGTGAGAGATGTCAGTAGTTTGGGCCATCTGTGCTTAGCCTTTGGTGGAAGGGCTGTGAGCATATTTCCAAAGGTGTGAATCTCTCAACAGCTCCAATGCCCAGGGGTGGGAAGGTGTTTATGTGATTTTTGAAAAGCAGGGTTGGGTTAGTAGGCGCCCAGGTATGCCTGGGATTATTATTGTATTCATTTATATTACTTTCATGGACCCCCCCATCATTATTTATTAATTAACTTATTTTTTCTTTATTATTATTTAAAATGCTTTGTATGACACTGGCTCATAGAAAAACTCAACTTTAGCTGCTCTGGGGTCATATTGGTTTTTGTCAGTAGATGGCAGTAGTAAGTCTGTAATGTCAGTGACTGACTGTAACCCTTACAGAGGAGCAAGTTACCCCAGTCTGAACCTGGAACAGTCAAGATAACAGAGTGCAACACAGCCTGTGTTCATCTAAAACTGTTCTTTTGTTGTACTGGGCACCTGAATCAACACAGTCTTCATTCAGCATGTCTAACACTGCAACGGGAGGCATTATATTGAGTGATGTTTCTGCAGTTGTGCTGTTGTACAATTATTATTGTACAGTTGTTCTTTTTTATTATGTACAGTAGTTTGCCATTGGATTTGTTTGTCTCTTGCCTCAGGTCATGCGACCCAGTGCCTGCTGTGTCACTGCTGGACAATGACAGCCTGTAAACATGTTGCCACCAGGGTGGAGATTCCAGCTCTGTCTGTAGTGAAGACAGGACAAGACAGCAGGCATCACCTGAGTGATAGACCATGAGGAAGAGGTGCAAAAACATACACTGAGTTAACACCCTGAAGTCCTAGCGAGATACAGGTACAAATCTTCAGCTTTCAGGCTCTATTTCTAAAATGCAGGAATTCAGTTAAAAAAATAGCGTACTCTCCTGGTGCTAGCACTTGCATTTTTACTGTGATAAATTCAGATTGTAGTAACATATTCCTTCCATATAAAACCATACCTACTACTACTGTAATGTCAGCATTTTGTTTATATGTGAGAGAATCAATAAAGTTACACAGTTACAAATTTCATGTTTTATCAGCTGATTGATGCACTGCACTAAAATATTCTTGTGGTTTACAGAACTTTGAAAAGCCTTGTGCCACTCTGAAAATGTCTAATTAAAGCAAATTTTCTGATCACAAGAATCAGTGCCCAGAATTCCTGGATTTTAGCACAATTTCATAATACATAAAATTAGCAAATCCTCCTCTGTGCAGCTCCAGCAGGGAGGCTCACCTTTGAGATTGGCTCTGTATAATCTGGTTCTCAACAAACTCTATCAATGATTTTAAGTGTATTGACCTCACATTATGCTTTAAGTTGCATATAATATTGACCCAATCCTGTTCCGGAAATATAACGATCAAATCCTTCTCTCAATTTTCTTCAGTTAATTGCACTTCTTCAGTAACATAAATAAAAGGAAGATGCTTTGTGACCCTTTCTATAGCTAGAGAAAATAAAACAGGGTATCTCTGACTTTTGCAGCAATGAATTCTGCAGTACATATGCAGGTAGGTAGATTGTATTTTTAGATAATATCAGAGCAAGCTTCATATGATTGTCCACCTCTTACTGTTTCTTTTTCATTGACTTTTAATCTAATGCCACCAGAATCAGACAAACTGTGGCTCTTTGGCTCCACCTGTTGGCAGTTTAGCTCAACCAATGAGATTATTTGTGCTTCACGGGGAGAAATACTCTTAAATATTAAAAATAAAAAAAAAAAGTCCAAATTTAAGTAATTCCATTTTAGTGCTATTTGAGATTTAACATATTCAAAAACAGTATTTTTTGCCATCTACAGGTGCTCTGCTTTCACAAACTCCTCCTATTTTGCAATTTCAGAGCCGTGTTGACCAATCTCAGGTGAAAGGGGTAGATACTCAGATGCGGTTGGTGATATTACTCTAGAATGTGTTTGTTATTCTTTTTTAAAGTTGAAGCAATATTTGTAAGCTCTTATGTCAAACTGATTATTATAATAGAAAGCACAATACAAATGCAGTAATTCTTAGGATTTTTTTTTAAATTTTCAATCTTCTGGGGAAAATTTGCTAGCTACATACCAGATAAGTAACGAACATTTAAACTAAAATGTGCTCACCACAGCATATCTTGAGACGTAACACGTGCGCTTATGTGAAATATGGCTGACCACATATTTGACCAAAGAATAGGCTACATCTAATAACTTTGTCAGCTAACTATGTTATATATTTTCACTATGTGTCAGCCTCGGATTTCCATTTAGCTGCCATCTCTTTAAACTGGCTGAGAAAGACCCTTAATCTGTTGCTGAACCTGCAATAACAACATCAACCATTTGTCAGGTTCTGCTCCAAGTAGAGATGATAAATAATCCACTAAAATAGAAAAAAACTACTAAATTATGGAAAATAAATCAATCCAAAAATCAGATACGCACTATAAAGCATGTTACAATATTTTAATATTAGTGAAGGGATAATGGATGGAACTATTGCGGGGTTTTTTTCATATTTAAAGGTCCTAAATGCCACATTCAGAACCAGTACTTGTCGTACTAGAGCACAGCATCTCAGACCAAAACAAACAGGCTCAAATGGACTTCATTCAAACTCGACAGAAACAAAATAAAACTTACCAAAACTGTCTATAAATAAATAGTAATAGTAAATATTCAACTTGAGTGAAATGTGTGCACATATCGCGGGGCTTTGCAGAGTGTTGTGTGGGGAGGACCAGGGGGAGCAGACCAGCGACTCTCTCAGCTGCTGCTCGCCCAGAGACAGCTGCTGAGCGTGGGGAGCTTTAGAGGAGAGAGCCGAGGGCGGAGCTGGAGCATCTCAGGGAATAAACACCCGGAGTCACACCGGATTCTGCTCTGATCTGGAGCTGTTTACTGGCGGGAGGAGAGCTCAGAGTTTATTTTTCAAACTTTTGGGATTAAAAAGTGGATTTACCTTTAGGCCTACTCTCGTTTCTCAACCTGTCTGCAGGAGTGAGCCAGGGTGTCGACCTCCACTGTGGGTGTTATAATGTAATTAGTCTCTCTTCGTCCATACTGACTGCTGACTGGAAGGGAAATGTACAGAGGAGAGGGGGAAAAGGCTGGAGGAAAAAATTAAGAGTACCGGAGTCTCTGGTGAGTGCTGAGTGCGAACACAAACACACAGACACACACCCTCAGACACAGCGGTACCTGCCTTGCTCGCTAGGAGCTATTAGCTTGCTAGCTATCCTGCTAATGCTAGCTAGTTTGATGGTTGTGAATGCCTTCAGCTGAACATTTCGAACTGTGCTCTCCCATCTGGCTTTTATAATGCTGTGTGGGAAGTTGCTCTCTTCATCTCTTTATAAAGGCCGTGCGGACTCACGTGCTCTAACGTGCCCGCGCGGCCGTCCTGGCTTCAAAACAAACAACAGAGAAGGTAGGATAACAACACACACAGGAGGGTGTGACTTCAGCCTCAGTTCAGGATGCCATTACTCAACTATGTCTTTACATAGCAAATGGTTGTTTGCTGCTATATTAATGTTCTGAATGTCGTATTTAGGACCTTTAAGAACAGAGCCTTTGAAAATCTCAAAGTCCTGAAAGCTTTTACGTACATAATCTCTATTAAGCAAAGATTTGAATACATCATTTGCAGTTAAATTATATTTCATCTGGATTTCTGCAAAGAAGGCAAATGCACCAGATAATGTGTGCATGATTTGTATGGAGACCTGCCTTGAATTTTAAAAGTTAAAAGAGGTCAAAGTTGGGCGATATACCATAAATCTATAAGGTCAAAACAAGTGTGTGTATTCTTAAATGTTGTAATGTAACAAGGATTTGTAGAATTTCTTTTTCATTTTAATGTAATAACAAGAAAAAAACTGTTTGTTCTTCAAGAAATCCTAGCCTGGTCAAACGAGCACGAACTGATGAAGCCTCTTGGATGAGAGGTGAAACGTCTTCACAGACCAAAAATCCAGTTGCGTTCGATTCAATTTCCTTGAGATAACTATGACCTGGATGAATGACAATATTCACAGGCTTCTTCAAGAAAGTGTTTAAAATGAATTTTTTTTTAACAACAAATAAAGAAACAAAAGTTTCTATATTTCTATATATGAAACATAGATTTGTCTGACTCTGCTGCATCAGTCTGAAAGGGACTGAACTGAAGTTTGACCAAATTTGTTCCTTTTCTTCCTCTCTCCATCTCTCTAACAGGAAACCAAGAGGAAGAGGGAACAGGAGAGCAGCCCTGGCTCAAAACCGAAAGCGACGTTGTCACAGCACTCATTCCTTGTGAGGTGCGTCTGCGCAGGTCATGTGACAAGAATTAACCAGCTCCACAGGACTTGCTTCACCTTTATGTCACAATTTACGGTTGAAAGGTCAGCCAAACTGAAGATGGAAGAGAGGCTGATTATACTCCTCCAAGGGTACCCGGGGCTGTACGACCTGTCAAGTTCTTACTATTTTGACACCAACAGAAGGAACAACGCCTGGAGACAGTAAAAACAAACGGAATGGTCAAAGTTGTCATATTGACATTTAGGGTGTGCTGATTGATTCACGACGTCAACTCATGCATTGAGTAACATGCAAGAAAACATTCCACCTTAAAAGTTTCCAGTAGCTGCCGCTAGCCTTTGAGCGGCACAGTGAATTTAATTATTTTTGTGGTCACTCAAGACGCATGTGGAGACGCATTCTAGTGCCAGGTCTGAACTGACGTACTTAGTGCTGTCAACTTGTGATCGGATCACCCAAGACGCATGTTAATGCCAGGTCTGAACAGGGCCTAAGCTTGCCAAATACTTTAATCTAGACCATCTCGCCACTCTCTGTGCTCCTTCTGCAGCGTCTGTGAGAACAAAGTCAAAACTGTGAGCTGTTCACAGAGGAAGCTGATGGGTATGAATACACAACATCATTTTTATCTGGTAAATATTTTCGTGTGTGTGCACTTCATTGTCAGACTGGACCAATCATTATCTCCAGCAGTGCAACAACTTCTGCTGTGGCTCTTCCTCCTCATCCTGTTGTGGTTGTCAACAGGCAAGCAGGCAGCCCAGCTCTCCTCCACCCACAATTAACAGGTGCAACACCACAAGTGCCTGAAGACCAAATGGTAAGTACCTTTTTAAATAAATGAAGTAATACACAGTATTGTAGAAAAAATACAAACACTTCAAGTCAAAAACATTATTTTTAAACATTGTAATGTCCTCAAAACTCATTCATCTTTAAATGTTATCAGCTCTGTTCTCCTGTGCCTTAATCACGTTCAAACGTTATCGTAATCTGACAGATAGACTGGTTCATCCTGACACTAGAAAACCAACCAACACCTGGCTGTCTAATCAACCTATAGGTTTTTGGCTGGACCGCAGAGGGCCAGCCCTATAAACACGAAAGTCTGTCACTGAATGAGTGAGTGAGTGAGTGATGAAGTTGCAAGATTGATTGGCCGAGTGTTGGAGTTTCCTCATTGGCCATTGCTATATATATGCCATAAACAGGTGGGAACGTTAGTTACGTACCGTAACACTACGAGTACAGGCGCAGCCCTCTAATGCTACCACTAATGGGTTTATCCCTCGCTCATGCCGCACTGAAGGACTTTTAGTCTACGCCCACTTACTACGTGGGTCCCACTTCGGTCTCACCTTGTTGTGCATAACTTGAACTGAGACCGGACAATCAGCTCCCAACCAGCTGTGAAAAGAAACACTGACAGACTGACAGACAGAGGCCGCAGCACAGCGGCTGTTGCGCCGTGTGCACACTCGCAGACAGGAGTGAGTGAGTTACTATGTGACGCTCTGTGTCTCTGTCGCTCTGAAACTTTCTCGCAATTCCCAATAATAGCCTTTTAGGTTAGTGTGCCTCTGCAAAACTGTGAATGTAATTGTACCTCAACGCTGAAATCTGTGGTTGAATTAACATGGCTATGACAGTGTCAACAAAAAACAGAACATTATAATCTTCCTAAATGTAGATTTTGTGGCAGATGAGGGAATGAAACTGGAAAACAATTGGCCTATTTGGTCTAGGGGTATGATTCTCGCTTCGGGTGCGAGAGGTCTCGGGTTTAAATCCCGGACGAGCCCCCATATATTACGACCCTGGCTCAAGGGAAGCAACATGAAAAAAGAAAACAAAATTTAGTACACCAAATTTGAGGTTTATTAAGTAAATTAAAGAAAAACAAAGACTAAAGGAAGTGTGGTGTGGGGAGACTCTGCTGGCAGAGAGAGTGTGGAGGTGGGGGATGGGCATTTTATAGGTGATGAGGTGCCACCAATTGCATAGGAGGAGATACTGAATTGGCAGCTTCCTGAAACAAAGAACAGGAAGAAAACACAACACTTCGGCTGTAACAGAGTGTCAGGCCAGAGGAGTGCCAGTTTCAAGAAAAAAAACATGAGACAAAAACTGTACAGAGCTTTGCAGCACAAAAAGGCTCCAATATTTCCAAACAAACATACAGGCAAAGCCAACCGGAAAGGGCCACAGTTCAGGTGGAGGTTCACTGTATCTGCAGGACCTCACACAACAAAGAGGTGATGGTGCAGTGCAGCAACCGAAGTGTAGGTGGCGTGACCGCAGTAGAGATCAGTCCCTGATGAGAGAGGAGAAACCATCGGGCACGGTGTCAGCAGCCTTCAGGAGGCAAACGCTGCTGTCTGAGAAGGAGAAGAGGAGGCAGCTGAAAATAAAGATAAACATTGCATACTTTATCGCAAAAGAAGAACCTGTTGTCAGATTTTATCAGACTCTACCAAAAAAATAGAGTTGACATTAATCCCACATACGAGAATGATGCAAGATGTGTGGAGATGATCGGTCAAATTGCTGACATAATGAGAGCCTGTCAGCGAAGTATCTAGCCATTCTAATGGACAGAGACACTGATATATCCAACACCGAATGCGAGATTGTCTGCGTGCTTGTTGGAGGATGGGAGGCCAGTCAATCTCCTGGTTGGACAACAGACCCTTGAGCACTCCCATGTCATTGGTAAGTTGTTTCTCTTTATAGGCTTTATTCTTGTGTAAACTTTAATCATTATATGAAACAGAGGATAGAATTTAGTGTGTCAGAAAGACTTTCGTATAGTTGTTTTTTGTGTCGTCATTCGAGGTGTTTTGGATGCCACCAAGGCAGCATTTCGTGCTGTTTGCCCAGAGGATGGAGGGTCATGGATAAAGAAGTGCATCTCCTTCGGGGCAGATGGCGTCTCCGTGAACAAGGGCCACCGTGGGGGAGTGATTGCCCACCTGCAGAGTGAGGCAGGGAGGCATATAATCCCAATCCACTGTATGCCACATACTGTAGGTTTGTAACTAATGAAAAATGTTTCTCTATGACTTAGTTTTATTTGCTAGCAGAGAATGTTAAACAATACTGTGTGTGTGCCCGTGCTAAGTGCTGGAATGGAAAGTACGTACCACAGAATTATTACAATTATATACAAGAGAGAGTGGGAGAGAGAGATGGTGAATTGTTTGGAAAATACTTACCAAGGCACCATTTTCTGTTTCTCGCACAGGTTAGAGCTGGCAATGCTGACCATTCAAAAGAAAGAGCCAAAGGTGTCTGTTGTGTACGATCTTCTGCATCTGATATGGAAGATGTATCACTTCAGTGGAAAATCCAAACGAGAGCTCACACCATCTAGCGTCAAGGGAACTTGCTGGATCCCCAATGTCCACAGAGCCCTCAAAGTGTTTCTGCGGCATGGACAAGACAAGGACCTTGCCACTGACAGAGGCCAGTACTCAGTTATTCTGCTGCACATGGAGCACCTGGCTGTATCATCAACAACAGTGGAAGTTCAAGGGAGGGCAAAGAAAGTCAGTTTTACACAGTAAATTTAATACCACTAGTTTTATAAAATAGATTCAAGTAATTGACAGGTGGCTAAGGAATAAAGAGAAATCGATGATTAAGACAGATTCTCAGTGTGAGAATCAGTGTATTCATTGCAGAATAGAACGATTTGAGGATAAGGAGGGAAATGCAGTCTTAAAAAAAAAAATTGGCCAGACATTTCATTGTGTCTAATTTTTTTCATTTAGGAGCACATGTACTCCTTGGGAAAAAAATTAGTGTAGAGCCCTGCACACAAAACATGCATTACGCTATTCCTCGACATTATGCAGAGGCACATTCTGGCTCTACAGCGTCATTAAAGTTATAATCTCGAAGATTTTCATTTCGTTGTCTTTCACGGCACCTATGGCAATAATCGGTAATTGCAGGTGTGTTTTTGGACCTCACTTCAGTTTCATCGTCTGTAGTCATCAACCTTTTCTTTGTTTGTTCGGCCACAGTAACAGTTTACTAGCAGAGACCGGAAAAAACAGTCCGCTGCCCCACACACAGGTGAGTTGGAGAGCGAGTCTGTTGCGTTAAAAGTCTTGTTAAAAGCCAAACGTTGCGCCACTTGTGATTTTTCCGGGAAAGTCGCTCCCGACACCCGGGTCGTAATGCTGCAAATGGTGGACCGTGCGGACGGCCTTGCTGATTATTTAGTGCCAACACACAGGTCAGTACCATCACTAGCCTGTGGCAAAACCTGCTACCTTACGACCAGCAGTGTGTGATCTTTGGGGAAGGGGTCCCTGTTAAAATGGTCTCTTAATCCTGCAGGATTATAGAAGAATCTAACAGTTGATTCTATCTAATGAGGAGGTAACGCAGGACACCACACTGCAACTAGTGGAGGGAAACTACACTTGACAACAAGCAGGTCAACAGGCAGGATCTTGCGTTGGTCTTGTAGAGGATTCAACTGCCTCCTCCTACACCTGTGGCTGCTGGGCCTCTTACACATGCTGAAGTCGGCCCTGCTGTTGCCTCTCAACCAGCTGGCATTCAGTATGGTTATCACTTACCACAGAGCACATTGTGCCAGGTAAAGACCAAAAAGAGAGCCCCATCCACATTCATGCCTCTAGTTTAATTTCTCCCCAAAACCCCCTTCTTCCGGCTCCTCAACAGCACTGCACCTCTCTCTATTCCTGCTCCATTAACCACACCTGTGCCAAGGCAAGGTTTAATAAGAGAAAGGTGGAGGCAAATATTTGTAGTAAATGTGTCGTCTTGATGATGTCATCAATGAAACGTCATATAAAAACCCTGACCAGTGACGTCAACCCTTAACTCGCATGATATCAGCACTGTGTAATAAAATAATAATATATATTACATTAAATAATAAAATATGCTGACGACAGCAGGTGGAGTTAAAAGGAACTTCAATAATACCAATTACAGCAGCTCCTCTAATAAGAAAATATATAGTTCTCTAAATATTAGTGTACAACACCCCACATTTATCATACAGGATCCCAAATATGCTTTCCAGGGCAGATTCGAATTTCTGTTTCAGGAGACACTGAAATTCCTTTCATCTTTCACCTGCACATTTTTCAACCACTTTCTTTGTCCTTAAACAGGTGTGAAAAGATTAACTTCACTTGTAATTACTGGTTTGTAGCTTGTACTCCCTGGCACGTGACATGGCATATGTTATTTTGTGTTAGTGTTTAATCCAGTCCAATCCAACTTTATTTATAAAGCACATTTAAAAAACAACAACAGCTGATCAAAGTGCTGTACAATCCGGTAAAACCGTAGCAAAATCCCATAAAACCACACAATAAAAACACAGACAAAATTTGAAAGACAAAAAGACAATGACAAAATGGAAGCAATAAGACCAGAAGAGAAAGAAAGGCAACTCTCATACTGAATTAAAAGCCAAGGAATAAAAATGTGTTTTAAGACGGGTTTTGAAAACGGGCAAAGGAGGAGCCAGCCTAACATGCAGAGGCAACTCGTTCCTTTGCAAACCAACCTCATCATTTAACTTGCTTATGCATTATATGGTCAAAAGTACGTCCACATACTTTTGTGTAGTTTTGGGGATCTTTTTCCTGGTGTGGACGAGACCCCTCATCCCCATTCAACACCTTTGGGATGAACTGGAACACTGACCGTCAGATCTCATCACCCAGCATCAGTGTTGGCTCACTGATGCTCTTGTGGCTGAATGAAAGAAAAATCCCTGCAGCCAGTTCCCAACATCTGGAAAGTCCTCCCAGAAGAGTGAAGGCTTTTAATCCTCAAGGTTTTGAAGTGAGATGTTCAATGGTCACACACAGGTGTAATGTTTGGGTGTCCACATACATAAACGTGTGAAAAGTTGACATAATTTGCAAGATGTTACCTTATTTCACATGAAATATTAAACTTAATGGAAAACAAGTATAAAAAACAAGTATAGTCCAGATTATTTAAAAAAAATATTGGTCTTGTACGCCTGACGAGATGACAGGCTATGTTTTCTTTACATATGGAAACATTAGTCCATGCTATTAATTTAAACAGGACAGAATTGTGTATCACCATGTGCTGTTTGAAATCTTCACTTGGCTGTCCATAGTGGCCACACCCTGTCAGAGTAGTTGAGACGACACTCTGACCTCAAATACGCTTTTGTCACAGAAAACATTTGGACATGTCACAGTACACAAAGTGTAAATGATGACAATGAATGACGGCTGAATTCCATTAAACTGTAAAAGGCCTATCAGGAAGACACAAATCAGTGTTGACAGAAAAACAAATCAGTCCACTGTGCTTATGACCAAAAAGTATCAGGACTGAAGAAACTCAATTCGGCCACAGGCTTTTTCCAGGTACAAAGCCGAGCAGGAGTGCTCAGTATTGGTGTATGGAAATCTCCTCTGCCATGGCATGTTTTCACTACTTTCATTATGGTCCACCTTTGCATCTTTAAATGACAAATGAAACACATTTCAAACCAAAGCAGAACTTTATATTATATATTACGTCTGAAATACATGGTGGCACTTTGGCCTAATGATTATGGAGACACTATGGAGTGATTATGATGGAGCAGCATGAAATGTTTGAGGAAGAAACAGAGAGACTCATGTTTTATTAAAGTCTTCCCAGTTATACAAGCTTTATTTATGCGTGTTTTTGTATTATGGATATGCAAAGCTGAAAGCTGTAGAAAGATACATTCTGGGATTTAACTAGTACACCCGTATAAACCTATGAAATAAAAATCTGTCACAGTGGAACACTGACCAATAATTATACCACGGGAACAGTGGCTAAACAAATACTGACAACTCAAAAGTCAAAACTTTACAAACTTTGGGCCAATATTCATTTCCAACTGAACTGTTTTACTTTCTTCCCCACTAGACTTTAAATTAAAATGTGCTTATACTAATATACCACACCTTATAATTGTTGCAGTGATGCAATAGTGTTACCTTCACAAAAACAGTTCTTCTTTATCTCTTTTATCAGCGTGTGAGAGGCGAGGCAGCCTTGAGCGGTTTGCTTGTGGTAGTATCTGGTGCAGCTCAAAGGAAGAAGAGCTTGTCCGACAGCTGGATGGCCGGCTCTGAGTGCAGGTACTGGCCGGACAGGAAAGCCAGCCTGTGGGCGTACTTGCATGGTGCTGGGACACGAATGGTACCCGGCCAGTTCCAGTACAAATGGCACATCTTGAAAGTCAGCCTGGTGTGGGAACAAAGCAACAATGTTAAATGTGTTTTGGACCTCACCAAACATTAAAACCTTTCTCATTTTCACTGGCCTGAAAACGTACCAAAAATATATGAAACAATAGCAAATAACCACTTTTATTATGTTATTGTCCTTCTGCCTTTTAAACTGGCCTTTGTGTTTTTACTGTGGTGTTTCATGGTTTTTGCCACTTTTGATTGTACAGCACTTTGGTCAACTGTTGTTGTTTTTAAATGTGCTTTATAAATAAAATTGGATTGGATTTACATTGATCAGCAGTGAGGTCTGACTGGTGGATACAGTGAGGTCCATAACTTTAAATCCCTTACTGAGAACTAGTTTGACATCTTTGAGAAATGTTTACCATTCAGAGAAATTTAAACTTCAACAAGCATTCCTCAAATTCTTGAGAAATTAAACATTTATAGTATTTTAACAAACTACAGTACTACTATATACACTACTTTATCATATATTAGCCTGGTGTAAACTGTTTACATTGACTTGTTGACTCTGCTGCCATTAATCACACCACTGTCACTTCACCATGTCATTTTATCTCCAAATGCTCATGTATAGTTTCTATTTTTCATTCTATTCTTATTTTAGTTTATGTACCTCTTATTCATTTATTTCTGTTACTTCTATACTTATCTGTATTTTTACTTTATTTCTGTTCTGTNCTGCTGCAACAACTGAATTTCCCCGCTGGGGATCAATAAAGGTTTTTCTTATCTTATAGAAATATATGCTTGTCCGCCCAACCCAAGTGACTAACCCTTTCAGTGTTTTCTATTTACATCAAGTAGGATGTGTGGTCCCCTGAGTGAGATTGCTCCCTGATACCACTTCCTGACTGGCATCATTAAGATCCAAGGGACAAGTTATATAAACGCGACCAGCTTATCAGATGAGCACGGCTGATGTGAACAGCAC